>CM062812.1:380122331-380359905 GCA_031772625.1 Pinus tabuliformis | reverse complement strand
TGAAAAATATGTTAGATACAGTCGAATATTAATAATTGAATCAGATTGCTGGTCATATTATGAAAAATCACTCTCTTTTTTACACTGCCTTTGAGAAGGTAGAAGTAATTGATAAGAAATGAACATCAGTTGAAATTGGAAGAGAAATAGCTCTTGATGTTCACGATTAGAATCTGAAACTTGATTTTCCCATTCAGACAACACATCAATTAAGTGTTCAATACTGAGCTGCTCAATATGCTAGCACAAATTATCTAAAAAAAAAAAATCTGAATTTAAACAAAATAAATGAAGAAAAATAATAAAACCAAATAATAGTTTACACTAGTGTTACAATTATTGTTACAGTACAATTCGAACCAACTTAAAACAATCTATTTTTCACAAGACTTGAATGATTGCTAATACCAACTTGTGAATTAGAAAGAGAATCATGACCATGAATAGGAATGAGATCTTGATCATCATATAAATCATAGATTGGAATGTTTCTCGAATGCTGAAATCATTAGTATGATTAATTATTTGAAAATGAGAACTATTTGAAACAATTTTTGAATTAGAGTGTTCTTCATTTTCACATTTGATTAGACTTTGATCATGAGGATTCAATAGTGAAGTAGACAAATCAATGTCCTTAATGTCAAAGTAATTATCATAAATGACTTCAGGATATTCATTAGAATTCCCTTTGATCTTATATGATGTATCAGAACAAGAAAAAATATAAGGCACATGTTCATTAATGTCATAAGAATAATCAATAACTAATTCTCTATCTTGATAAAAACTAATCGGCAATTCATTAAATTCTACCTCTCTGTTTTCTGAAATATCATTAATGTTAAGAGGAGATAAATTGCTATTAGCAAAAATCTCAGGATAAAGAGAAAAATGAGAATCAAAAGCAATGGATTTAAAAATGTCTTTATTTGAGAACTCTTGTGCATTTTGTTCATTGTAAATTTTAGGTTTGAGATCATTCATTTGTGTACTTGTGCTTTCTTGAAAAATATTGTTTTGTTGTCTTGAATTTGGAATTTTCTCATCATAAAAGAATTCAGAAATTTGTACAGCAAGCTGCGTATTATTGGAAACTTTGATTGTTGCTTGTACTTGCTGATTTATGTTCTAATTTTCTAAATTTAACTCATACTGGTTTTCAGATTTCAAAGCGGTATCTTCTTCAAGATTATTGCTAGTATCTTGTTGCACTTGAATAGTAAAATTCTCTAAGCTTTGTGATTGAGATTCACTGACATGTGAAGGTGCATCCCGATCATTATCAATATTGTCGGAAGTGTGCACTAAATGAATAAATTGATCATACGTAATAGAGGCCACTTCATCATCATTTGTTTGCATCTTCATATTGGGATTGTCAATTGTGTTAATGTAATTGGAAGCAGTTTGAGCAAAGCTTGAAATAATTTCACATGGATTATGAATGGGAGGAAGAGAGCAAATATGTTCATAGAAATCTAATAATTTCTCGTCCGTAGGTTTTTCTTCAATTTTAAATTTCAAACAATTTAAACGAAACCTGATTGTAAAATCAATCACAGATTCATTTTCAAATCTTTGTCAATCTTCAAAATCGTCACATACTTTTTCGTAGTTATATCTGTCAAATTTACAAAGTAAAATTGTAACAAATTGATCCCAGTTGTGAATTGAGGCAACTAGAAGTGATTGACACGAGCTTCTGGCTTTTGCCAAGAATGTAAGAGTAAAAATCCTGCATAAAATACCTTCATCAATTCTTTAAAAGATAGAATTTGAAAATTTTTGAATGAATTATAAAGTATGATTAAATGCAGAATATTTCTCTTACCATTAAACTTTACCTAAGACAAGAGTGTTACCACTTCGGGTGGAGCATTGGAAGATGCATGTCCATGGATACAACTCCAAATTGGATGTTTAAGAGGATTCATCGTGATAAATAAAATATAAGAATGCAAAGACTCCAATAGACAACAAGTTTAAGTCCCTCCTTCTAGCGCCAATGTTGAAGCCTCGAAATTTGTTGCAACAACGTGGGGGATGACCACCCGGTCTGGACCTTAAAGCAGATCCTTTTCCATTTGGAATTGGTGGTTTTGAATGATTCAACTAGATCCAATTACCTTCTCCCAATCTCCAAAATGGATTATAATATGACTTTCATCCACCAAGGGAGAAGAGACATCAGATCATCCCTCTTGCTGATCAAGAAAGAAAGTGATCCTTAAGCTGATCTAGGCTCACCCAAGCCACAACTAAATCTTGCCTCTTTATGAAGAGGACTTGTAAAAATGTAGAATTAATCTAAATGCAAAATTATTCTAAGATGCAAGCAAAATGAACTAAATCATAATCCTATCTCAATTAGGTAGATATAGATCTAACCCAACTGAGAACAAGATATTAAATTATTGTGATTTAAATATGTCTGGTTTATAATGAATATCACGCTAATGAAGTAGTTCAATTAACTGACATTATGAATACCAAGTCACATTCTATTAAGAGACCTCTTGACTGAAATAATCAATCGACAAAATTTAGGAAGAAGTTCACAAAAATGATATTGATTTGTTTAACCAGTAATTCGAATAATTAAACAATAATATGAGGAAGAAGTTCACAACATATTACTATTTGTTAAACCAGTATTAAAAGACAGATTTTTGAGTAATTAGTTACTCGGAAATCAGAATTTAACCCATAAAAGCAGAGATAAATAATAACATATGATTGAGACAAATTACTCATACCACCAAAAGTGCACAAATATGAATAAAATGACACATTCCTGCCATCATAAAATGAAACTAGTATTTAAAACAATATTATTAAAAATACCAATTTATTGAATCCCTTTCTCTGGCTCTGGTCTCCAACAATCCTTTACATTGCTTGAATTTATGTTGTTACAACAAAAGCTGCAGAAGTGCAAACTCTGCCCATCATACATAATTCAGAATGCAAAAGAAAAATCTTAACTAATCCCTAGATTTGAGATTTTCACTCCTCCCACCTGCAACTCTAAATCCCTATTAAAGAAGCGCTTTTAGAATTCTAGAATTGCAGAGGAGAGAGCCCATATTACATTATACAATTTGTTATTTATAATATTTACAAAGGAATTCAAACTAGGAAATTTTGTTAGAGAAGAAATCTGTTTAATCAGTTTTCATTGGCTCAAAATTTCATTCTTGTATTGTTAGAGCCTTCTCATTGATTGAGATCTTGTTCTCCTCATATATTCAATTGTTTTCCTGCAAAATCAAATCAAAACAAAATTAAAATGGAAAAATAAAATCAAAATGTTAAATCTATAATTAAAATAAATCCAATCAAATTCAAGTAAATAATTGAAAAGGAAATCTGAGCTTTTTATTGATGTTTGTGATGATTTAATTAGCCAGGGATATTATTGACGAATGGGTCTGCACTCAGAAGAAGTCGTGGGCAAATAAGAATGCTAAAAATAAATCTCAGAAAATTGATTTTGTTAAAAATTCGAAGCCTGAGTTTCTACTGCATTTTCGACCTAATAAATGATCAAATCTGGAAATGAAACAACTTCATAAATATTCTCTACAATTTTATTTTTCCAATGAGCCTTTTTGGGCTTCATTTGGCCAAGTAAAACTCCATTTAAGAGTTTTTGAAGTTGGTATATTAAAATTGCCAGAATTCTGGAAATTCTATTGCTTAGGCTAAAAAACTGAATTTTTTGATTAAATTATATTTCTAAACTAAATTTCCGTTGTTAATTAATTAATAACAATTAATTATAAGTGCATTAATAATTCTTATTAGTTGTTTAATAAACTAATATATACAATTATTTTAATTAAATTAATTAATTATATAATAAATATTAATTATTTTAATTATATTAAAATTAATTTTAATTATATTAAAATTAATATATATATATATATATATATATATATATATCAACTTTTTTGTTTCAAATGAATTGAAAACAAAATGAAATTATCAGTAACAATCGCGTAGGCCTCGTTGCACTTTTCGTTTCGAAATGTTAAGGTTTTTAAAATTAATGCGATAAGACTTTTTTGATAAGTTTTTTGTGATTTTGATCTAGGGGGCTTTTAAATTAATAAAGTTGAGTGGGGACCACATGAATTATTAATCCTACAAATTGAACTATAACCACTTTGTAATTTTGAGATTCAGAGTTTGGTAATTTATTTAAAAATAATAAATTGAAGTAAATTACCAAGGTAATTTTGAGATTCAGATGGTCGGCTTGTCTACTTGATAACCCACCTATACCATATTTATAACATTCTTTTCACTTCTCTGTAAATCAGTCCTGATGATGCGTATTGGTATAGACTCGAAACTTCGACAAATAAAAGATGAACACTGTGGAATATCCGAATTCAGTCTCTCAAATTACCAAGATCCTGAAATGCGTTTTCCTCTGTTGTATGATTTAACTGGGTCATTTTGTAGGACCATTAGTAAGAAAATGAAAAATTAATAAAAGTTAACTAAAAGTCAATATTTACAATGAATGACCATTGAACTTAATTAGCTATAAAAAATCGAAATTTTATACATTTAGTTACATTTTTAGTCCAGGTGAGAAAACGATCAAACTTCAAAGGAGTGACATCTACAAACCGGTTGACCAAATGAGGCAAAACAAGTATCAATGGAAAGCTTATGAAAAGTCGGATTCAAATAAACAAACAAAACATAAATCTAAAGAAAGTAAAAAAAAAAGGCAAAAATTCTTAATGAAAATTATAAAAAGTGTTTTTCCAAAAATTAAAGGAAAGGGTCCCCATTATTTTAAGTAATGGGGGGGGTTCGGGTTTTCCCTACAACACTAGTCTAGCATGGAAGGCTCATAGAGCTTCAAATTCTCTACACTCACCATTGAGTAAATTTGCATGTATGAGGTAGACTCAGTGTATAGGTGTTATGTCCCAACTTTTCTAGTATCTTAAAGGGACTATATCACATAGCCTTGATTTTATTACCTAAACCCTATAGCCTCTCCTTGTTCAATTGTAACCACACTCTATCTCCCACCTTAAACGGCCTCTTTGTTTTATGTTGATCATGCCTAGCCTTGTACTTTTCCAACACCTTTTTTAGTGTCTTTTGTAACCATAGATGGATCTACCTAATCTTCTCAATAATTTTTCCTCCCCTTAAGGCATTTCCTATAAGATCATCCTTCACTCCTCCTTGCTACTAATACACAATATCCAAAGGTGAAGGTGGAAAATATCCAAAGAATGTTTAATGTGGACCTACAAGTAGAAGTATGGACTAGTATGTTATAAGAGTGTTGTATATATACTAAATTTTCATCATGTGTCTTTGGATGCTTCTAATTATAGCCCCTCAAAAGTTACATTGAAGTCCTATTGACTACTTTTGTCTACCCATTTGTCTATGGATGGAATTTTGTAAACCTCTTTAACTTCGTGTCCATCTTCTCCCACAATGTAATAAAAAATGAACTGAGAAATCTTGTGTCCCTATCTGAAATGATGCTCTTTGGTATCCCAAAGTGCACCAAACCTATCCAGAGAACATGTTTGTTGCTTCTTCCTGCTTATGGTATTTTTACAAGGCATTAGAACACACATCTTTATAAACTTGTCAGCTACCACAAACCGGTAGTTATGTCCCTTCCCAGTTGTTGGTAATCCTCCCAAAAAATTCCATGGAAATACTTTCCTAAGGACAATAGGGTTCAAGTAAGGTATGATATAGACCTTATTTCCTATTACTAGGCTTGTTGGTACAACAAAGGATGCATCCTCTTATGAACTTAGCCACATTTTCTTACATATTGGACTAATACACATACCTATGAAAGTTGGATACAATTTTCCCTACGCTAAAGTTCATTGAAACCTTGGAGGTGTGAGCCTCTATAATTAGTGGTATTCGCTCATATTTAGGAACATGTAACATATCTAGTATATAGAGTAACATGTCTTGAAGATGGTAGTCAATTGTGCTATCATTATCATGCACATGATTCTGACCCTGCAACTGTTAAAACTATTGGGTATGGGTGACCTTAAAAGCATGTCAACAAAAAATTTTGTGTTTCCTTTTGTATACTTGATCACCAATTGAATTTTTTATAATAAAAAAAAAACTCATTTCCTTGTAATGCCTAGTTTGTTGTAGATTACTTTGGTCATGTAGATATTGTATTGGTTATTGATCTTTGTGGATTAATATCACCTTTCCCTTCATATAGTGTTTCCACTTCTTCACATCTTGCACCATAGAGCTCCTTGTCATAGGTAGGGTAGTTAAGAATTCCCCATGAAATAGCTCAGAATGGTAGCATATAGGCCTTCCTCCTTACATTAAGACTACTCCCACAACATACCCACTTGCATATTTCTCCCCTATGAAGGGTTGTTGAAAATTCAATAGTGCAAGAACTAGTGCTTGATTGATCTTATTCTTTAACACCTCAAAGGTTGTCTACTAACTCTTTCCCCATTTGAAATTCTTGCCACTCATTTTTATGGTGTGGAGTGGTGTTGCTACTATTGAAAATGAGGCTATGAAATTCCTCAAGTACTCTGTTGTTTCAATGAAACTCTTGACCTGAAAAACATTAATAGGCACTAGCAACTTCATGATGGCACCCATCTTCGTAGGATCTATCTTCAGCTCTCCTCTACTTATCACATACCCCAAATACACCAAACAATATTATGAAAACTCACACTTCTTGATATTTTCCAGTAACTAGTGATTCTTAAATGTCTCCAACAACTGTGTCAAATGTGAGATGTGCTCCTCCTAGGTAGAATTGTATAGAAGTATATCATCCAAATAGACAATAACAAATGAATCTAGAAAATGGCATAATAAATCATTCATTAACCTCATAATTGTAGTTGGCACATAACATATAAGAAACAACAGCCAAACAACCACTAATAAAAACCTTTCCTAGTTTTGAAAGAGATCTTCCAGGTATCCTCTTCTTTGACTCGAACTTGGTGATATCCATAATTTAAATGTGGTTGAGCTAAGTATTTGGCTTGTTGCAACTGCTCTAGAAAATAATCTATCCTGGAAAGGGGGTACCTATTATTCAGTGTAGTTTTGTTTAACACCCTTTAATCAATACACATCCCTCAAGTCCCATAGTTATTTGACACAATTATGATGGGTGATCCACGTGGCAAGGTACTTGGTCGAATGACACCATGTTCCAGTAGTTGTTGCAATTATTTCTTCACCTCACTTGCTTCTATAACAGACTACCTATATAGCCCAATGTTTGGGATTGATTAGTCCAGAAATATCTAGATCTCATGCTCCACTTCCCTCTTGGGTGGTAGCCTTTTGGCTCCTAGAACACATCCTTATATGTTTGTAGCAACTCTTCTAGTTGATGTTTATGTTTCTTCCCGATCTCCCAATCTCCCCTTTGATCAAACCAGTTGTACATTATAACCCCCATCTTATCTAAATAACTCAAGCATATTGATCAAAGTTGTCATGAGGAGACTCACATTTTAGTTTATATCTATGACCTGAGCTTCCAACTATGAACCTTTGCTTTGTGGGATCATGAGCATCATTCACAAATTGGTTAGCCATGTCTAGGGTTTTGTGACTTTTAGCTTAATCAACTTGGACCCTTTATAGCTCACCACAATATATCGAAAGAAACTTGCTTTGATACTTGTATGATCCATGAGCTTCCATTGATATTTGTCACTACATATCTACTAAAATAGATTAGAAATTATGAAATCTATGGTATGAGGGTTTTTTGTGTATTTTGTTTGAATGAAAATTATTATTATATATAAAATAAATAACAATGAATTAAAAAAAAAAAAAAAAATCATAGACCACAATTAACGCAAGATATAACCTAAGAAACCCTTTCAGAGAAAACGCAGTTGGATGGTGAGGTTTCTCTAGTCTCTTTCTCTTAATGGAAAATGGATGGAAGTACAAAGAAGTGAGGTGTGTGGTTTGTGGGCTGCTATAGTGCAAAAATACTCTTTTTTGTATCTCGCCTATCCCTCTCAGCTATTCCTCTTATATATGGAACATAATGGACTCAAATAAAATGGAACCCATTTTTCCTCCTAGTGGCCCAGTTATAACACAGCTCGATAATCTCTTGGTAGCTAATTTGGACTCCCTCAACTCTTTACTATAGTTATGATATGGACTCTTCTAGAGCCTTCTTCATCAAGATCATGTTTCCATCCCTTTTCCATCAATAATGGGGGCTAAAATGGCATCCTCTTGAATTATGGTGGTCAAAACAGGAAGGTCAACTTCTGAGTGGCATAACCTTTGCATACATACTTGATTTGAGGTGATTATTGTGCCATTGGAAAGGTATCTATGTGTAGAATATAACAAAAAGGTGCAGTGATTAAGAAATAAAGTATTAACCCCAAAAAAAGTATGTTTGATGCCTCGAACTACTCCTGAATGGTTTCCTACCCTAACTTTTCAAGAGGGGAGGGTTAATTTTCTTTTTCTAATTTTTTTTAACTTTTAAATTTAAGTTTTTTTTTTAATTTTAATTTAATCTATATTTTTCAGTTTGTTTTGAATTTGTTTTTTATTTTATTTTAATTTTAATTTTATTTTATTTGAATTTTTTTTTAATATGTTTGATTTTTTTATTTTAATTTTTTATTTTATTTTGTTTTTAAATTTTTATAATTGTTTTGAATTTTTTTTTTAATTTTAATTTTTTTAGTATTTTTTTTTTTTTTTTTTTTAAGTTTATTTTATGTTATTTCTTTATTTTTATAATTTTAATATAGATATATATATATATATATACAAAAATATATATATATATATAACAATAATATATATATATATATATATAATAAAATTTTTTTCTAGTTTAAGACTAACCTAAGACCCACAGGATTTGAACCGGTGACCTATCGCAAGGAGTGCCTTAACAGCGCAACCATTCACCGTCAATCCAAAGCCCCGTGGGCTATATATATATAATAAATTAAAAATATATATATTTTTATTTTAATTTTTTATTTTTTATTTGTTTATTTAAATTTTTTTTCTAATTTTTTTTTTTTTTTTTTTTACTTTTTTGGTAATTATTTTAAGTTTTTTTCTAATGAGGTTTTTATTTTTAATTTGTGTTTTAAACTTAAAAAAAATAAATAAATAAAAATTAAAAATAAAAAATGTTTTTAGATTTTTTTGTGGTTCAATTTGCTTTTCTTTAAATTATATATATATATTTTATATTTATATATATATTATATATATATATATATATATATGTTTTTGAAAAAAAAAAATCATTTATTTATTTATTATGTTATATTTATTTATTTATTTATTGTTTTTTCGTTAATTTTATTCAAACTTTTATTTTTTTTTATGAGTTAATTTTGGGTTTTTTTTAACATTTTTATAGGTTTTTTGTTTTTATTTTTCTTTTTTTATATATATTTTTTTGTATTTGATTTTTCTTGTCAGGTTTTTTTTTTTTGTCATATTTTTTTAATATTTATTTTTATGTTTTATGTTT
This sequence comes from Pinus tabuliformis, assembly GCA_031772625.1. Taxonomy (NCBI): domain Eukaryota; kingdom Viridiplantae; phylum Streptophyta; class Pinopsida; order Pinales; family Pinaceae; genus Pinus; species Pinus tabuliformis. Next base: position 380,350,346 of record CM062812.1, on the reverse strand, counting down.
TATTTTTCTATTTTTATTTTTTTATGTTTTATTACTAACATGTTTTTATTATTTTTATTTTTCTCATGTTTTATATTTTATTTTTATGTTTTATGTTTATTTTTACATTTTTATAGGTTTTTCTTTTTTTTCTTTTTTTTTCTTTTTTTATATATATTTTTTGTATTTGATTTTTTTTTGTCATGTTTTTTATTTTTATTTTTATGTTTTATTACTAACATGAAAATCACCAACATTTAGAAAAATATATTCACACTTAATTAATTAGAAAAATTAAAGTATAAAAACTAAGCCCTTTAAACAAAAAGGGTTGATGCTCATCAACACTTTTCAAAATCAAGATGAAAATCACTAACAAAAAAAAATGTTCACACTTGATACAAAAAAAAAAAAAAATATGTCAAAGATAAGCCCTGTAAAAAAATGTGTTGATGCTGCATCAACACTTTTCAAAACCAGCATGAAAATCACTAATATTTAAAAAAATTGTTCATACTTGATACATAAAAAAATTTAAAGTGGCAAAAAAATGCTTCAAAAAATAAAAGGTGTATTCTTAATCACCATTTTTCAAAATCGAGTAATTTTTTGCTTGATTGATTGATTGTTAATTTGTAGCAATCTATTTCAGTTAAATTGAGTTATGGTCAGTTAAACTAGTTCTAACTATTAGAGGAACTAGTAGAAGGTACAAGTTGTGGAAGTGTAACTTCAACCACACTCAGTGATCAACCAGTTAACTAATCAATCAACACAAAATAAATGATGTGCTCAGAGAATTTGAGTTACCCAGTTGAGATGGAGATTCCAAGATAGTGTGTTATTAGTTGTAGACTATTCCAAAGTGTATAGGTCGCGCATGCAGTCAGAGGATGATTCTAGAGGAATTGTGCAATCCAATTGAGGGAATTTCCTAAATAATAGGGGCTAATTTCCTCAAGGAATGGCACAAGGAAATAGGAGCTTGGAGGGCTTAAAAATTGGCTAAGTGTTGGCTAGAGTCAGTCAATCAGGTAGAGAGATAAACTATACACTTCACGGTTGTGCTTAAGCTTGAGCAAGCATATGCATTCATCTCTATTCTTTGATTAATGCAATACAGATAGGAAGGGGTTTTGAGCAGTTGCTTTCCCCTAGATGAATCTTTGTGCATGTGTGATGTTTATTTTTACATGTTTATGATCTATGTTTTAGATTGTGAATTGAATTCTACAGAACAATAGAGTAGCTTCGAGTCTTGTGATTTAGTAAATTTCATGAGCAATTTTGAATCTACACAAAAAAATTTACATGGTATCAGAGCAGGATTCACAGTAGAGCAAAAATTTTGAAGTTATTATTGTAGGAGGATCGAATTTGCAGGATCAAATAGTCAGAGCTAGAAGGATGGATTTCTATGGAATAAGACTCGAGTATGCCCTTGAGGGAAGATCGAATCATGGTTTCTTGGAAGGACCGCATGGAGGTAGTGTTGGAAGATAATGGAATGAAGGAATTTGTTGATAATGACATCCTGAAACTAGCAGCAGTTGATACTCAGAATCTAGAAGAATGGAATAAGTGTGTAGCCAAGGTGAGGAGAATCATATTGGAGGGAGTATGAGACCACATTGTCTCAAATATCCATGGGAAAGAGACTTTGTATGCAATGTGGCAAGCACTGACAGATTTGTTCCAGAATAGTAATGACCACAAGAAGTTGGCGCTCAAGGATAAACTTTGAAATATCAAGATGCAGAAGAACAACATTATTCTACAGTACCTTAGTAGGTTCGCACAATTTCATGATGAGCTTGGTCAAGTTGGTGTTATTATAGCAAAATATGATTTTGTAATCTTATCCATTCTAGTCCTTCCGAAAGAGCTGGCACAGCTACCAAGGTTCAGTGAATGGGAGGGAGAAACTACCAAATTGGGAATGCTTATGATCTGATTTGGTACAATAGTAAATAAGGCAGAATACCAAAGATGGGACTTCATCCAAGGGTGAGGATGAAGACAATTGTACCTTAGATGGAAAGGAAAAAAAGGGAAAAAATACCAATTAGAACCAGAATCTAGTCAATGAGGCAATAAGAAAGACTTTTCCAGAATCAAATGCTTTCATTGTCATGAATTTGGGCACTATGCCACAAACTATCCATAAAAGAAGACAAGCAAGAAGACCTCAGGTGAAGCTTTGGGTTCATAGTTCAAGCTTGACTTTACCCTCATTGCATGCATAGCCAACATAGTGTTGGGGAGCAGGTGGAATAGAGAATTTTTTAGTGATTTGGAGGATAAATATCTCCATATGCACATCAAGATGGGAGATGATGGAAGGTGCAACGTAATTGGGATTGGCACAGTCACCTTTCAAAGGGATTTAGGCTTCCCCATCAGGCTCAAGGATGTCATGTCCATTCTGGACCTAAAGAAAAATATTTTCTTTGTTACAGTTTTGGAAGACCGTGGTTATGATGTGATCTTCAACAAAGGAAATCCATTCCTGAGATGGATAGACAGGCGACAAGAGAAGCAGATCAGGGTTCGTGTGAAGAACCTATACAAGCTAGATGTGGAGGATTATGCTGCATTAAGCACAAAGGTGGAGAAGGTGTAGAGTCACAATGTCGGTGAACTTTGGCATAGAAGACTAGGCCATTTGCATCATGGCGCTTTGAAGATTATGCAATAGATAACCACAGGCCTCCCCAAAGGAGCACTAGAGCGGTAGGATACATGCAAAGGGTGTACCTTGGGGAAGTACACAAAATCCACTTTCCATGATCGGGATAGAAAATCACATGCAATCCTTTAAAGGATCCACTCTTATTATTGTGGACCTTTCTCTACGGCCTCCACTGCTAGGCACAAACTCTTTATCATTTTTATTGATGAATTCTCACAAAAGTGTTTGATCTTCTTCATGCAAAAGAAGGATGAGACATTCTCCAAGTTTGTACAATTCAAGGCACTGGTTGAGAAAGAAACGAGCAAAAAGTTGAAGGCTCTTAGGAGCGATAATGGAGGAGAGTACGTGTCGAATGAATTTAAAAATTTATGTGAAAAAAAGAAGGCATTCGATGGGAGTTCATAGCACCCCACAAACCATAGCAGAATGGGGTGGCTGAGAGGAAGAATTGTAGTGCTATGGGACCAACAAGGGCGACGTTGTATGATCAAGGCCCACCTCTGCATTTGTGGGCCGAGGCATGTAACACGGCAGTCTATTTGCATTATGGGCATGATGACACTGGAAGAGGATTTCTCAGGGAGAAATCTGGATGTGTCGCACTTCAAGTTTTTTGGAGCCTTTGCTTACTGCCATGACTCTAAATAATCAAGGAATAATATAGAGCTAAAAGCAGAATTGGGGGTATTTGTGGTTTACAGAGAAACTCCCCACAACTACCATGTGTACTTTCCATCCCTCAGAATGATATTTTTGTGAAGGGATGCAAAATTTGACGAGGATAAATCCAAGCGGTGCTCTCCTGAGAGGGAGCTTTAGATCCCACCATAAGAGGAGCTTTTAGCTCCAAAGGATGAACCTCAAGAAGTTGTGGAACATCCACAATTTGAGGCTTAGAGAGTGTATATAGCCACTCAAATAAAACGATCCAAAGAAGGTAGGAAAAGGACCATAGAAGTTGAGATACTTGTGCAGGATGTGACGGAGAATGTGGGTGCTCCTTCAAATCAGTGCATGAAGAGAAGGTCACTAGATTGGTACACTGCCTACATGGCTCTAATGACTAAGCCTATAGATACTGAGCCATCCTCTTTTTAGGAAGAAATAGAGAAACCTATATGGGTTGATGCAATGGTGGAGGAACATGAATCCATTGTAAACAAGAGTGTTTGGGAGGTGGTCCCAAGACTAGCAAACAAATCAGTTGTGGGTTCAAGATGGATATTCAAGGTAAACCCTGCAGTAGATGGAAACATAGAAAATAACAAGGACATGTTTGTGTCCAAGGGATACTCTCAAGTTGAGGGGGTTGATGATGAGGACACCTTTTCTCTTGTAGCAAGGTACTCATCCATCAGATCAATTCCTTGCTCTGGTTAGGTAGATGGGGTTGAAGATCCACCATATGGATGTCAAAACAACAAACCTCAATGGCGTTATTGAGGAACAGACATACATCGAGCAATCAAAAGGTTTTGAGACCTTTGATTGAGAGTCATATGTGTGCATACTCAAGAAAGCGTTGTATGGACTCCAGAAGGCACCCCATGCTTGGTACACCAGGATCGATAGCTATCTCACCAGTTTTGGCTTCACCAAAACTGAAGCGGATGCAAACCTCTATCATATTTTGGTAGAAGTTAAATTGTTTATTATTGTCTTATATGTTGATGACTTGATTTTAACTATTGATGGACAATTGATTAGATCTTTCAAGGAGGACCTTGCAGGAGAGTTTTAAATGAAGGACATGGGTCTCATACACTACTTCCTCAGATTGGAAGTATGACAAGGAGATGGGAAAATAATTGTCTCTCAGGGGAAATATTTGTCTCTCGGGGAAAATATGCCAATGTGATACTTCAGAGGTTCCATATGGACAACTGCAAACCCATGGAGACACCTATACCAACTAACTAGAGAAAAGAGAATGCTACTTCAGGTGAGGAAGTGGATGCTACTATTTACTGGCAGTTGGTGGGTTCACTAATGTATCCTATGAACACATGACTAGACGTGTGCTATGCATTCAACCAATTGAGCCAATTTATGGTTAGGCCAACCAAACTATTTTGGAGGGCAGCTAAGCATGTTCTACGGTACCTTAGAGGCACTACCCAGTTTGGACTATGGTACAGACGGACAGAGGAAGTGAAATTGTGCGGATTCACAAATGCATATTGGGCAGGGAGTCATTAGACTGAAAGAGTACATGAAGTGGAATTTTCGTTGTTGGGTCTGTAGCGATTTCTTGGTACAGTAGGAAGCAAATATTTGTGGCACTTAGCTTGACAAGCAGAATACATGGCTACAATTCAAGTAGCGTGTGAGGCAATCTGGATGAGAAATATACTTGTTGGATTGTTTTGTCAGATGATGGATCCAATTGTGATCTACTGTGGTAATCATAGTTGCATCGAGCTCTCTGAAAATCTTGTTTTTCATGGTCGATCCAAGAATATAGATATCTGGTATCACCATCTACGAGATTGTGTGCAGACGTCGATAATGTTGTTGTAGTACATTCCGAGAGAGGAACAAGATGCTGACATTTTGACAAAGGCCTTTTCGAGAGGGAATTTTGATAATCCCTTTCTTGCTGAGAGGGAGTGTTGAGAATGCAACAACAAAATCTTAGTTTGTCTTTGCCTTGGAGAAACTAGAGAAAAATCGAATTTCCTTTTCAGCAGAAATCGTAGAGGTAGTTAACTAAGGTGACATGGAACTTGTCACTCAGTTAACTCAATTAATTCGAGTTTGGGAAGCTTAATTTCAGTTCAGTATGATTGATTTCTAATTTGTAGCAATCTATTTCAGTTAAATTGAGTTATGGTCAGTTAAACTAGTTCTAAATGTTGGAGGAACCAGTGAAAGGTCAAGTCGTGGAAGTGTAACTTTAACCACTCTCAGTGATCAACCAATTAACTAATCAATTAGCCCAAAATAATTGATGCATTCATAGAATTCAAGCTACCCAGTAGAGATGGAGATTCCAAGGCAGTGTCCTATCAGTTGTAGACTATTCTGAGGTGTAGAGGTGGTGCATGCAGTCAGAGGATGAGCCTAGAGGAATTATGCAATCCAATTGAGGGAATTTCCTAAATAATAGGGGATAATTTACTCAATGAACAGCACATGGAAATAAGATCTTGGAGGTCTTGAAAATTGGCTAAGTGTTGTCCAGATTTAGTCATTCAAGTAGAGAGATAGACTACACATTTGCAGGTTGTGCTCAAGCTTGAGCAAGCATATGTATTCATCTTTATTCTTTGATTAATGCAATATAGATAGGAAGGGGTTTTGAGAAATTTCTTTCCCCTAGATAAATATTTTTGCATGTGTGATGTTTCTTTTTGCATATCTATGATTTGTGTTCTAGATTGTGAATTGAATTCCGTAGAACAGTAGAGTAGCTTCGAGTCTTGTGATTTAGTAAATTTCATGAGAAATTTCGAATTTACACAATAATTTATACAACAAAAAACAAAAAAAAAATTAAGATATAATGTGAATCACACCTCCCCATTTTTGGGGGATTTTGGTACCTAAAAGCTTCTACTAAATGAGGTAGGGAAGTTTTTCCTCCACTTTTTCTCAAGTGTGCATTTTAGCTTTGCTTGGAAGATGTCCTTTCAAACCAATCTAACAAAGGACATGTTTCCCTTATTTGGTAGTTTTAGACCTCTTCTACAATATAATATCTTTTTTCAACTCCACCTGAGATTCTAGTGCCAAATCCTCTACGGAATGGAGAACCTATTCCTGTTTTTGGTCTAGCATGCAAGGTTCATAGAATTTTAGACACTCTACATTCACCATTGATTAAATGAACTTGTGTGGGCATAGACCATCTATATAGGCATGATATCCCACCTTTTATAGTGTCTCAAAGAGACCATATCATAGAGATTTGATTTTATTACTAGGACCCTATAGCCACTCCTTGTTCAATTGTACCCATACTCTATCTCCCACCTTGAATAACCGCTCTATTTTGTGTTGATCATGTCTTGCCTTGTATTTTCCCTTTGAATTTTCTAGTGTCTCATGTACCTATAGATGGATTTGCCTAATCTTCTCAATATTTTTTTCTACCCTTAAGGCATCCCTTGTAAGATCCTCCCTCACTCCACCTTGTTGCCCATATGCAATATCCAAAGGAGAAGGTGGAAAAAATGAAAAACAAGTTTCAAATGGGGACTTAGCATTAGAAGTATGGACTACTTTATTATAAGAGTGTTGTATATATACCATATTTTCATCCCAATTATTCATATGCTTCCAATTGTAACCCCTCAAACACTGCACTAAATTCCTATTGACTACTTTTGTTTGCCCATATATATGTGTATGGGATATTGTAGACCTATTTAACTTTGTGTCCATCTTCTACCATAATGTAGTCCAAAATGCACTAATAAATCTTATGTCCCTATCTGAAATGATGCTCCTTCGTATCCCAAAGTGCACCTAGATCTATCCAAAGAACAAATTTGTTGATTCTTCCTAATGATGGTCTTTAACATGGCATTAGAACAAACATCTTGATAAACCTATCAAATACCACGAATTGGCAGTCATGTCCCTTCCTAGTTATTGGTAATCCTCCCGCAAAGTCCATGGAAATTCTTTCCCGAGGATGAGTGGGTATAAGTAAGGGATGATAGTGATGTTGTTTCTTGTTACTATGATTGTTGGTACAACAAATCATGCATCCTCTTATGAACCTAACTACTTTTTATTGTATCTTGGGCCAATACACATACCTCTGCAAGTTGGCCATGGTCTTTCCTAGACAAAAATTCCCTGCAAACTTGGAGGTCTGAGCCCCTATAATTATCTACAGTCGATAGCCTTTAGGAACACATTACTTATCTTACCTATAGAGTAACCCATCCTAGAGATGGTAATAAATTATGTTGTCACCATCTTGTACTTGACTCTAGTTCTACAACTCTTGAAACACCTCCTTGAAGTCCTCATCCTTCGAATATGCCTCTCTATATGCATCATGGGTGAATGGATCCATGTGCGTCAGAGTTCCAAAATTTTTGATCTTTAGTATGGGTGTCCATGATTACTAAATGGAAATTCTATAAAAACCCCATCCATTTGTAATTCTTGGTTTGTTGTACCTTACTCTAGGCCTATAGATCTAAGATACTATAGTGGTTGGTGATCTTTGTGGATTATTGTCTCCTTTCCCATTAGATAGTGTTTTCACTTCTTCATAGCTTGCATTGGGAAATAAATCTCTTTGTCGTAGGTATGGTATTTTATAATTGCCCCATGAAATACTTCAGAATGGTTCCATATAGGCCTTTCTCCTTATATCAAGACTACTCCCATAGCATACCCATTTGCATTTGTCTCCACTTCGAAGGATTTCTACAAGTTTGATAATGCCAAAATCAATGCTTAGCCAATATTCTTCTTTAACTCTTCAAAGGCCCTATGTTGGCATTTTCCCTACTGGAAAATCTTACCACTCACTATTATGGCATGGAATGGTGTTGCTAATGCTGAAAATGAAGTTATTAATTTCCTCGGGTACTATGTTACCCCAATGAAGCTCCTAACCTTAAAAACATTAATAGGAACCAACCACTTCATGAGGACCTCCATTTTGGTAGGATATATCATCAACTTTCATCCACCTATCACATTCCCGAAATACACCAAATTTTGTTATGTAAACTCACACTTCTTGATATTTTCAAATAGTTGGTGCTTCTTTAAAGTATCTAGCACAAGCATCAAATGTGAGATGTGCTTCTCCAAGGTAGCATTGTGTACTAGTATACCATCCAAAAATACAATAACAAATGAATCTATAAAATGGCACGGGATATCATTCATTGACCTTATAAATGTAGCTAGTGCATTACATGGGAAAAATGTCATGACTAACCACTCATACAAACCTTTACTGGTTTTTAAGGTGGCCTTCCATGTATCTTCTTCTTTGACTCAAACCTAGTGATATCTAGACTTTAATTCAAGCTTGGTGAAGTATTTGGATTTCTGCAACTAATCCAATACATCATCTATCATGGGTAGGGGGTACCTGTTCTTGAGAGTAATTTTGTTTAATTCCTTGTAATCAATACACATCTACCACGTCCCATCCTTCTTTGTAACAATGATGATGATCGACCCACATGGCAAGGTACTTGGTCGAATGTGTCAGGTCAGGAGGGTAACTCCACGAATAACTTGTTTATTGCATTAGTCAAATCATGAATATATACATGAGTGGAGAGACTCTTGGGATTCCAATTCCAAGGTCTCTTGGTTTTCTCTAATGCATAACTAAAATTATTTACAATATTTACAATAATCCCAATCCTTTTGGATTAGGTGTCAACATTCCCCCTTAATCTGAAGGGATGTTGGTGAGTCCAAGCATCATTCTGAATCTTTCAAACTTTTCCCTTCCAAGCACTTTGGTGAAGATGTCTACAATCTGCTCATTTATGGAACAATGTCGTAGGTGGATTGTCTTGGCCTCAACATGATGTTGAATCAGATGATATTTTGTATTAATGTGCTTGGTTCGATCATGGAACTTTGGGTTCTTGGCCAAATTTATTGCAGAAGTATTATCAATCAAAAGAGGAGTTGAATGCACTTGTTTCTCCTACAAATCTTCCAGAATTTTCCTGAGCCACACAATTTCCTTCATTTCTTCAGTTGTTGCCACATATTTTTCCTCAGTTATAGAATCTGTTGGAACTTATTACTTGCATGACCTCCAGGAAACATCTCCTGATCCAAGACTCATAACATAACCTGAAGTAGATACCCCAGTTTCTTTATCTCCATCAAAATATGAATCAGATTATCCAATCAAGATGAAGTCATCCACCTGTGTATACTTGAGTCCAAAGTCTTGAGTTCCCTTCAAGTACTTTAGAACTCTTTTTGCAGTAGACCAATGACCCTCATAAGGCTTTTGCATAAGCCTGAAGAGGATTCCAACCATAAATGAAATGTTTGGTCTAGTAGTAGTCAAGTATTTGAGACTTCCTATGAGTTGTTTGTACTTTGTTGCATATTTGAATTCTTTTCCTTCAATGGATGTGAGCTTTAAGATCAATTCCATTGGAGTAGTCAAAGTATTGCACTCAACCATGCCAAGCATGTTCAATAGATCTCCAATTTACCTCTTCTGAGAGAGGAATATAAACTTTTGATGTTGAGTTACTTCAATACCAAGATAGTAGTAAACATAGCCCAAATCAGTAATTTCAAAACCTTTCCTCGGTTCTTTCTTGATGGATACAATGTAGTTCTCATTGTTCCCTATCATCAAAAGATCATCTACATACACCACAAGATACAATACTTTTTTTCCAACTTTCTTGACAAACAAAGTTGCAGCATCAATATCATAGTGTTTGAAATTGAGTTTCAGAATATGCTCAATCAACTTTTCATACCAGGCTCACGGTGCTTGCTTGAGGCCATACAAAAAATTGACAAGCTTACATACTTTATGTTCCCGACCCTTCACAATAAATCATTCTGGTTGGGACATAAACACGTTCTCTTTTATATCTCCATTTAAAAAAGTAGTTTTTACATCCATTTGATGGACTTTCCAACCATACTAAGTTGTCAAGGCAAAGAGTGTCTGGATGGTAGCCCATTTTGTTGTGTGGGGGGGGAGGAGGGAGTCTCCTCACGGTTGACCCCTTCCTTTTGTGCAAAACCTTTTTTCACAAGCCTGCCTTTGTGCATATCAAGTGAGTCATCTGCTTTATACTTGTTTTTGAAGACCCACTTGCAGCCTACTAGTTTCATTCCCAATGGAGGATCAACCAGCGTCCAAGTGCCATTATTTTTCAAAGCACCATATTCTTTCTACATCACTTCTTTCCATTCATCATTAGAAGCGGATTCTTTGACGGAATTTGGTTCAAAATCTGTAGAAAAAATCAATTCACAATCATAAGAAACATCCATATCAATAGGTGAATCTGAATTGTCTACATCACCTCCATTATACTTGGTTGAGCTTCTTGTTCATATATTTCCAACCTCATGAGGATGAACACTTTCAAGTGTCTTTGTCATCCATTTTGGAAGACCTTTCTGAGATGGCCCAGGCTGCTCAGTTGACTGAGATAGGGCTGACTAAAGATTTATTCTCCCAATTCTATCAATCATATCACTCTAAGTGTCATCATGATCAGTGGTTGGAGCTTCATGTGGGGGAGATATTGCTTTAGAATAATATTCCACAGATTGATCCAGTATATGGATCCCCCCTTCAAGATGTGGAATCTCATTATCAAACTCTTGAAAAGACTTTGCATGACCGAATATATCAAAGTGATCAAGTTGTCGCTCAACAACATTGTCAGTCTTGGAAGATTCAAGAAAGATCACATCTCTAGATATTATAAACTTCTTATTCACTTCATCATAGAAACAATATGCTTTGGAGGTATTTGAGTACCCCAAGAAGATACATTTGTGACTCCTTGCACCGAGTTTGTTTCTTTGTTCCTTAGGTATCAAGGCATAATAGGTGGAACCAAAAACCCTGAGATGCCTCACCAAAGGAATGTGGCCATACCACATTTAATATAGAGTCTTGTTTTTTATAGCATTAAATGGACACCTATTCTTTATATGCACAGCACATAGAACTACATCAACCCAAAACATTAGTTTAACATTCTTGAAAAACATCATGGAATGTACCATATTTAAGATTGTCCTCGTCATTCTTTCAGCTACTCTATTCTGTTAGGGATTACAGGGCACGATTGTTTGATGTTTTATCCCATGCTGGCAAAGATAGTTATAAAATAAATCCGAAGTATATTCTTTTCCATTATCAGTACGAATAGATACAATATGAGATTGTGCATCATTTTCAATCCATGCATGAAAGTTCTTGTTTATTTCAAAAGCTTCAAATTTGTTCTTCAATAAATACCCCCAACACATTCTGGTCTAGTCATCAATAAATGTCATCATATATTTATTACCATTTGTAGAAGGAACAGGAATTGGGCCACATAAATAAAAATGAATGAGTTCAAGTTTCTTATGTGCTCTGGAATGAGAGTCATGAAAAGACAATGTGTTGTGCTTTCCTAAGATACAAGCATCACATTGCTTAAGTTTCCTAGGAATAGTAGGCAAACCAGTAACACTATTTTTCTTCAACAAACTAAGGTTTTCATAGTTCAAGTGTCCAAATCTAGCATGCCATAAAAGAATTGATGAAAATTTACCTTCATCATAGTGAGAATTGTATGAAAAGTTATGTGCATGAGTAGAGGTTCCATGCAGCTTCATAAGTATTTCTTCTTATATCCCAGTCATGACAAGTGGGTGATCTAATGCTTTTCTGACCTCAACCTTGCCATAAAATATATGAATGGAGTGTCCTTGTTGGTGGATGTGGACCAAATACATCAAGTTTCTTCTCAACTCTAGGAGGTATAGAACATCATGTAGAAGAAAGTCTAGAAGACCAGACAGTTTGAGCCCAATGGTGCCAAGACTTGATGGATTATTTTTTGACTTGTCTGCAAAGTAGATTGCTCCATCAACATCATTAGTGAATCCTTCAAAGAAAACTCTTCTGAAATTCATATGGAAATTTTATCCTGAATCAAGAAACCAAGCATCTTCTCATGAAGCAAGTGAATCATTAAATAAGTCTTAAGTTACACTAATGTTTCAATGTGCCACAACATAATGGGCAGAATCAGGTGTTTTTCCTTTCCCTTTACCAATTGTTTTACCCTTTTCTTCATTTCTTTCCTGCTCGATTCTATCCCAAGGAAGCTTAAATGTGGAAGCATCATGTCGATCTCTATTGCATCATAAGCAATGAAGATCAGACCTTTCTCCTTGGAAATGTTTGCCCCCCTGCCTCTAAAATTCTTCCTTCCTCTTCCTCTTCGACCACCTCTTCCTCTAGAAGAATGTTGTGCATGATTCTTCTCTTTCTATGCAAGGAACACAGCTTCTTCAAAAGATTGAGGATATGTTTTATTCTAAAAATCCTTCTCTCTTTCAACAAACCTCTTCTCAAGGGAGTCAAAGGAAATCTCCTTAAGTTTGCCACTTTCTTGTAATGACTAAATATAATGTGAAATAACTGGGATATAGTGCCTTGACATAAGCTATGAGAAGAATGTTTATTTCAACACTAGTGACTTTTATGTCATGCATAATGGATCTTACTTCTGATGTTAAGGTAAAAATGTCATCACTTTTCAACTCAAGATCGAACAAATTCAAGTTCAGAGTGTGAATCATACAATTCCTTAAACTTCTTTAAGGATTCAATGGAATTTGAAAATGGAGAAATATTATAACTCAGTTATTCATTTACAGGTGTTGCAATCAAGGCATAGGATTTTTTGTTCTTGTTCTTCTAAATAACAAGACCCTTATCTAAAGTGTACTTTTCAGGTGCATTGTCTCCTTCTCCTTCACAAATTCCTTTCCAGAGTTCATTAAAAATGAGGGTGTGCTTTATTTTCCCATAACACTCATGATAGTTCTCTTTGCCAAAGAGAACTACTCCCATAATAGAGATGAGTGAATGCATTCCCAAAAACTATCTGCTTTTGAAAAGAAAAGATAAAAAACTTCACTCTTTATTGTGCATATGAATAGTCACACCACCATATAATATGCAATTTAATTACCATATATAAAGGGAGTGAATGGAACATCCCATACTACATACCACTCAAGGCTTCGTTCAAACAAATAAACTCAAATTTATATGCCATATTCACTCTCATATAATATATCTCTTATACACTTTATATAATGCATCCACTCCATTCAAATTATACTCACATTATGAAGAAGAGTGGACATACGCCATAAACATTTCAAAGCATACCATGATACACCATGTATCATAACTCACCACTCATAAGAACTCAATGCACTTTCATTATACCCAACATTCATGCACATATAAACTGATTTATACCATCAACATATATCATTACATCTCACACTAATTGTAATGCATGGATTCATGGAAAATGACATGGAGAATCACACAACTTCAAATGGGAATCACAACCTCTTTAAATAAACAACATGCATAGCACATGAAATGACAATCATTCAACACTCCAATTAATGCACAGTCTTCAAATCATTGTTTTCGGCCCTTATGGATTTGCATAGACGTAAAAAAATAGTCAGCATACATACCATTTTCAACGAACAAATAGTGTAGACTTGAATGCACAAACAACTTCCAAATGCATCACACGGACTATCGGCTTTGACTTCAGAGTCCTCCTAGATCGTTTTCAGAATTATCGTTGGCCTTGAAATATTCTAAGGCCTTCTAATACAGTTCTAGAACACGTTGCAGCGTTTGTCTCTATATTTGAACCCGCTCCCTCCTGCACTCCTTTGCTTTATTGTGTTCAACAGAAATTAATCTTGAGGTCTTATCCTACAAATTTTGATCTCATCTGATATTTGGGAAACCGCAGGTAACCACACTAGCCGACGGTCTTTCAAAAGATTTCATATTGTGATGATTGTATACATATGTTGGGAGAACATACCATAAACAGACACCAGTGCAATAACGCAAGGGAACATCAATTCCTAAGGAGAGTGAGAATTATAGCAACCACTTCACGGAATTCGCAGGGAGAGTGGAGAGTGGGTTAACGTAGAGAATCAAAGTAACATAGATAATTCAACGTAGAATATAGTAGAGGGATAATATGTAGCAGAAAATGGTAGATTTCAACAAGAGTTACAACACAAGAGCTAATTTTTGGAACTAGCTATGATACCATTTCAGGCCAAGAAGGTAACTCCATGAATAAATTGTATATTACAATAGTCAGATCATGGATATATACATGAGTGGAGAGACTCTTGGGATTCCAATTCCAAGGTCTCTTGGTTTTTTCTAGTGCATAATTGAAACTATTTACAATATTCTCAATCCTTTCATATTAGGTGTCAACAGAATGACATTGTACTTTAATAGTTGTTGCAACTATTTCCTCATCTTAGTTGCTTCTATAATGGACTACATGCATATCCCAAAGTTTGGCATTAGGGATTCTGATAATAGTTGGATCTCATGCTCCACTTCACTCTTGGTTGGTAACCCTTTAGGCTTCTGGAACACATCCATGTATGCATGTAGCAACTCTTCCAATTGATGTTTATTTTTCTTCCTGATATCTTGATCTCCCCAATTGATGTTTATGTTTCTTCGATAGGACCACCATGAAAAGGTGCACATTTCAATTTATATTAGTGACCTAATCTTATAGTTGCACAAACCTCTCATCTATGTGATCATGACAATTATTCACATATTCGTCGAACATTATTGGGGTTTTGTGATTTCTAGTTTAACCGATATGGATCCCTTGTAACTCCCCACAATATACCCAAAGATACCTACCCTTATACCAATATGATCCATAAACTACTATGAATATTCCACTAGACAAGTCATCCCAACAGATCTACTGAAATAGATTAGAAAACCCAAAATCTGCAATATGAGGGTTTATTTCACCTTAGATTTCTAGATCTATTAATTATTATGTAATTTTGTATGCATACAAATTATAATTATGCAGAAAATATAGAACAACAAATTAAAAAACTCACAAACCACTATTGACACAAGACATATCCATGGAAACCCTTTCTGGAGAAAACCTAGCTAGAAGATGAGGTTGCTCTACTCTTTTCTTTGAATGGAAAATGGATGCAAGTACAAAGAAGTGAGGCTTGTGGATCGTCAGTTATTATAGTGCACAAATATTTTCTATTTTTTCTCTCTTTATCCCTCTCAGCTACTTTTCTCATCTATGGAACAAAATGCACTCAAATAGAATGGAACCCTCGCTCCCCCTAGTGGCCTGGTTATAACACAACTCAATAGCCTCCTAGTGGTTAAGTTTAACTCCCTCAAATATTAACTAGAGTTAAAATATGGAATATTCTAGAGTCATATTCATCATGATCATGTAGCTAGCTTCTTTTCCATGAATAATGGGGAATGACATGGCATCCTCTCAAATTATGGTGGCCAAAACAGGAAATTCAACTTCAAAGTGGCATAACTTTCGCATACGAACTTTGTTTGAGGTGGTTTTTATGCTATTAGAAAGCTTAATGTGTGAAAAAAAAAAAAAAAAAGTGGCCCTTGGGCAAAAAAAATACCCCAAAAATTGTTGTTTGATGCCTCAAACTAGACCCAAAAGGTTTTAGACCCCAATTTTCCAAACTATGTCCCACCGGTAAAAATGGTTTTGTGAGATGGTTTCTCCACTTTTTCTACTCTGAAAGCATCAATATGGATGGAAAAAATAAAATGATCCAATCTGGATCATAAACTCTTAGTTTGGTTTGGTCCCCATATGTCCTTGCTCATAAATGAATATCCAATCTGTATTCCCACCTTGATTATATTGCGTTGAAGCATAGTATTCATTAAACAACATGAACAAGGTATGAGCATGTAACTCAAATGGAGGAGTCTCATTGTATAAATCCTTGCTCCATGGGAGTTAAGTGGCATGTGACACTCCAATTTTTTATTTAATAGGGTGATACACGGTCCTTCCATTGGTTTAATGAACTGGTTGAAAATTCTCCTTAACATTGATCATTATAACCCCGTGTTCATGGTGTTGGATCCGCCAGCATTCAAGGGATCTCCCTGGTATTAAGTCCCAACTAGACCTCACACTTTTTGGTGTAGGAGTCCCATCTGGTATGATGGCCCGGTTTCCATTATCTTAAAGATATGACTTAGTTCTTGCTTGTCAGTACATGAGAGTGGTATACTTAGTCTTCAAACAGCGAGGTTCATGTTCCTGGTGAGTGCTTAGTGTCACTTGTGTCAAATTTATTTCACTATAGAGGGGGAGGGTGAGAGTGAGTCTCAAGTCGAAAGGGAGTAGTCCCAACTCAGGTAGAGACACACCACACAATAGGATCTGCAGCAGCTTCTGGCAGATTAGTCCACACGAATCCAATAGTCACATACACAAAGGTGAACAGATAACACGTACAACACCCAGCAGAGTAGTCCACATGAGTGTGATGGTCGTTATAACAAGTTTACAAGAATGAGTTTGTCTAGTGTTTAAAGGAGTAGTCCACATGGGCAAGACAACAATAACAACTAATACAACACATTTCCAACAACATATGCACTAAAACAATCGAAATAGTTCAACTATCTTAGTACAAGTTAAAGCAACATGCATTACAAGCGTCCAAAGAATAGTCTTACAAACGAATACAATACATGTGTGAAAATGTGTTGGCCTATGACAAGCTTCTGAATTAAGCAAAAGTTCCAAGACACATTTGTACACCATACATCACTAGCCCCAGTAGTGGAGCGTTGGAGCCATTGCTCACTCCTCAAAGAAAATATTACAAACTCTCAAGGCTATGTGGGAGGAGCCAAGGTGAAAAGTCCTTTGCATGTACAAATGAGGGGTATATATAGCCAAGGGTGAACTTGACCCTTGTGACTCTTTGACTTCCCTCATGATTGTTCGACCTACATGACTCTTTGACTTACATGACTCTTTAACTTCATTTGTGGGTCTCTTAGACTTCCACGTTACATTACATTGATTACACAAGTATGACCCAAAGTAGTGATGTGGCCGAGGCGACTCATGACACAACTCGACATGACACTGCTAGTATGCACATGTTGGTTGTGTTGTTTGTGTCAAGCTGCTATGTTGTTGAGTGATGAGTGTGCTCGTGATGTACCATAGCTTCATCTCTGCATGGAAAAGGTCATGGAGTCTTTAATGGTTTTAGTGTTTGCTTAATGTTTCATGCATTTTCATGTGTCTCCTTCGCTTGCTACTTGGTATGTTTAGTGTGTTCGTCCAACCGGGAGCAAGTATTCTAGCATGCGCTCCTTGTTCATCTTGTTCGACATCGCGCCATGTCTCATCCATGTACTTGTTTCTTCAATCACTCATGATGAGATGACATCAAATCAAAAAATACCCTAGTCTACCATGATGCATTGTCTTTTGTTTCCAGGTGCAGCTAATCAAGAGAGAGGACAAGGCTTTGAAACGGCATAGAGCACATGTCAAGTTGGGAGGCGAGGCTTCTTGGCACTTTTGGTAAAAACTATGCAGAGTTCACTGAGAGGTTGAGTTGACCAGTCCGAGATAGCAGTGACATCTGTGGGATATGGCTCAGTTGGGAGGCATAATTGTGGAGTTTTTCTGGGGAAGGAAGTGCAAGCAACAGGATGCACTAGCAGTGAAAATTGCGCATTTTTCGAGAGGAGGCTAGGATCGAGCTGCGAGAGCCTGCTGGTCAGAACTGTGTAGTTCTGAGAGGAAATCAAGAAGGACATGACTTTGTAATTTTTGGGCTGAGTGGGGTGTCTAGAAGCAGCTAGAATGTCATTGAAAACTACGTAGTTTTCAGGAGGAGTGGAGAGCAAGTCAGCAAGGGGACTGCCTGGAGAAACTGCGCAATTTCCTAGGACAGTGCAGTGACAGGTAGTGGGTGCCTATCCCTCATTTATTCATAGTTTCTTTAGGCATGTTGGATAGCTTCTACATATATTTGGAGACGAGTGTGTCCCTGGGTCACTGCTCAAGTCAAATTCTTTAGTTGACCAGCGGGAGAATTGATGGATAGGCTTGCGGGGAGTGCAAATTGAGATGGCTTCTTAGGAAACTTCTGCATTATTCTGGGTGATAGTCAACTGGGTTGATTCCATAATTGCACAATGCAGACTACCTAGAGGGCAGCCTCAAGCTCTATGCAGTTCTGGGCAACATTGCTTGGTTATTGAGGGTTGAGATTGCGCAGTGCAGCTCAGTGGAGGTCCGGCTGATGGAGGGTTGTCCAATAAACATATTTTTAGAAAAAATGGCTAAGTGTGTGAGTGAGTGAACTCATGTATACATGACCTTGCAAAAACACAGTCAACATGACTTGACGACATGACACCTCAAACCAACAAGACAACATGTCTCAGTGTGATTGTCTAAAGGTTAAGAGCAACAAGTGCGACACTTGAGATAGATCATCAAACGACCATGACGACACTTGCGCGACATTGTTTAAAAATTTGTGTGTGAGTGTGATAGATGTTTACATATCGAACACAACTCATACACAAATACAAACCTTCAACATCACCAGAACAATTTCAAAAGCATGACATAGTAATCAACATGTTGAAGACAATAGTTGGTCAAATGAGCGAAAAGGAAGCAAGACATGTAGAGGAAACACGTCAAATGAATTTTTGTGTTTGCACACATGCATTTTACTGAAAGTGATGATATGACAATGACAATCAGTCCTGCAAACTCAACTAAGAGATATACTTTGAAAGGTGTTATTTACTTACCCTCAAGATGATCATGCATTCAACGAGTTTGCATGGCTTCCTGATCTTTTTCTATCACTTAGTCTCTTGGTCCTTCTCCTCAACTCCTTGGGAGTGATCTCAGCATGTCACCTTTTTCCTGTTGTCATTGAGAGATAGATCAACATTGTTTCAGCGGGTAGTGATTGCTGCCGGAATGAGGCCCTAGGAAGCCCAACTGCGTAGTTTTTGCATGCAAGACAAACAGGGCAACTTGGACAAAACTGCACAGTTTTGAGGCACAAGACATTGCTATGGGATGGGGGTCCTGGGAGGATGCATCTACGCAGTTTCTGAGTGCAGTGCAACCTGGGCAACTAAGAGGCAATATTTCACAGTTTCTGGATGCAAGGCACTACTGCGGGATGGGCTCCGGGAGGACACAGCTGCGCAGTTTCAGGTTGCAAGGCAAACTAAGCAACTAAGGGATCATATTGTGTAGTTTCTAATGACAATGAGTTTCAGCTAGGGGAAGGACACTGGAGGAAACCACTGCGTAGTTTTTGATGCCAAGGGAGGCTGGGGTCTCTATGCACTGCGCATTTCCAGTAGGCAAGGAAGAAATATTGAGGGTTGCAAAAGCAAATTGCACAACTCCAGGAAGCTGGATGAGGCTAGGTTACTCAGGAAATGGCCAAGTGTGAGATCAACGACACGTATGTAAAAAGTGATAGGACTCGACTATGATCACACACAAACACTTAGTGATACAACGTAGACCATTCAAAATGTATAAAACATACTCTCTTTGATGCAACAACCTTCACCACAGCAATGTGTGAAGTGAGTGTGAAACATGTCTATGTGATGATAACAACTCATGCGCACATGCTTTCCCTTAAATAAAAACAACATCCCCTTTGCATGACAAACAAGAATCCCTATGCCCAAATATGACACATGTTTCATAAATATGAGAACATGAACAACTCTTAAGATCAAGGAGGGGAATCTTGAGATCATCAGCTTACCAACAAGTGACCAAGGATGATTAATCGCAAGATCCAAGGTAGGATCCAAAATTTGCATGTGAGCCAAAATTTTGGAGGGTGATTGTAGCCGCTACAACATTGGCGACACACTGGTAGAAATCCAGCTCTCTGTATGGACCTTGTTTCATGAAAAGTGAGTCTAACCCTTCTGGAAGTATTGTTCGATTCTTTGATCGTGATGGATTCCGTAGTAGATTGTGTGAAATATGTAGTCCCTACCATTATCTTAATCGATTAGCACATATTCCAAGCCAAGTCAACTTAGTTGTTTTGATTGGGGATGAGGAGTATATGGATGCACAACTAATATAATTGTCAGAGTTTAAGTTTCATCTCTGGTGTTACTCCATTGCTAGTAGACCTAGATAGTACCCCATCAAAGTCACGTAGGAACGCAAGCATCACTCCGCTGCCAGCGAGCCTAGTCAGTGCCTTGGTGAAGTTACTTGTATCACCTCTCTACGCAGGAAGCCTTTCTCTTGTTTTACCTTATTCATTTTTCATTTTTTTTCATTTTTTCAAAGAATTTTGCATAGGCACTTATTTATTTTAGAGGTAGAAGAGGGATCCCAACTTATTGAGAGAAAAAGAGGTTGTTCCTTAGATAAGTATGTTATATATACCTCTGACATACTTGTTAATGTTTTCCCCCTCACCTTACTCTACTTGACTGAGATGACAAGGGTTAACCCAAAAGAACCGATTAGAGTAGGTGGTACTAGTTAACAGTGAAAGCGTTGTGTTTTCACCAAGACTCACTCTGAACATAATGTATTTTCCAGCAAGGCATCATCAACCGAGGACAAAAAGCTCTTCATAAAGAGAGAGGACAACATATAACCAAGTGTTGATAGTTGTACACATCCTTTTAGATTTTCCCAGCTTGGCTCGAGAGCCAAACACGGTTTCATGAGAGGCTAACCTACAGGTACAAGCAAGCAAAGAAAGAAATAACAAAAAGCATATTTAAATCGAAAGAAAAACGAGTAACCAAATCAAGCAAGCAAGCAAACAAACATGCAAACCAGAAAGAAAACAAAAAGCAAGAAAGCAAACACTACTCCTACTCCTACCTTAAGCAGTCGGGGTTACGTGAAATGAAATTTCCAGTGAAGCCACTGTAGGCATACCTGACCTGCAACCACAAAGATACAAGTGATTAAAATAGATAAAAAAAATAGCGTGCAACAGAAAACACAAAAACTTGATAGTATTGCACATGAGAGAGAAGATCTTGTTTGTGCGCAGAAAGATGTGTCACAACCACCCAACACATGTGCTTACCCCTTCGATGACTACCGTTTTTCAATAAACCTCGGAAGCTCCTTGTGAGTGTGTTTTCATCTGCACCAAGTTTCAGAGCGAGTGCGAGGAAGGACTGAATATTGTTACTTACAACACAGCTCGCCAAATAAGATTATTCCAACCATTCAGCGATTGGATCATAAAATTCGTGATGGTTGTTTTGAAAGACTTGTGATCTTTGAAACGATAGATTTCTGATTTGAGAGAGGGGATCATGATGGGAATCTGGTATGGATAGATAGATATGATCATTCTCGTCAGTCATGTCAAGATAATGAGGACCTACCATAGCCATCAGCACAGGCTGAAGTGTCTCACTTGCTTGATAGAAGTCTGAGGAGAAAGATGTTACACGGTGAAGATCATAGTGCACGAAGTTACTATCATTGGATGTATTATTGGGAAAATGATAAACTTCATGACAATCACCCAAGATAGAAGAAATATTAGACCAGTTGGTCAAGATGTCATATTCCCTATTTGACATGAACAAAGAAAATTTTTGAACAATCTTGTGAACGCTTTGAATGATGGAACCAAGTTCGTTGTGTGCTAGATATGATAGAACACCCACCTGCAACTAGTGAAAAATTGCACAAGCATCATGGTCATCACAGGAATGTAGAAAGGATGCCAGCACTATGAATGTGTGAAGCCAGTTGGGGTGTGGTGAAATGAGAGGAAATTGATTTATGTGATAGCTTTTGCGCTCGTCATCACATAGGGAGATTGTTGGTGTGATGAGCGGGCAGATTTGAAGTGCAAGATTCACAAGAAGACCAAGGAGTTGATCATGAGAGAGAACATCTAATAAGTATGATTCTGGACAAAGACAATCTTTGAGATAATCAACTTGACAGTTCCATGATTGCATGAGAGACAGACACTCCCAACCCGAGTTGGATGTAAGAGATGTGCATGAAGATGGACATGTTGTAACAGACTCATGGATTTGGTCATGAGTGAAATTTTGAAATATTGAAATATCAATCCTGAAATAGTAAAAGAAATTTACACAGGGGTCCATGTCAAGTACAACCATGCAGATAGATGGATTGTGCATGAGAAACCAGATCTGATTTGGTTCGAGGGGTGTCACACAGAATAAGTCGATCTTGCGGACAAGGACCTTCCTAGAATCTAAAGAAGACCTAATGACAAGCAAACCAACCAGACACTATCTTTCTCTAAATATGCTTTAATAAACAATGGCAAACAAGTGTTTTTAGGGCCTACCTTAGGTCCAACGCAAGTTTGTGGATGCCCTCACTCCTTTGATCCAAATGAGCTCCTTTGTCGCGAATCTGCAAACACAAACAAGGCAAACAAATTAAATAGCACCTGAAAAGCCAATATCATAAAACATATTTAACATGAAATTCAAGGAGTCCATGAAACAAATAACATGAGATACTTGTTGAGAAAAATGAGTTTGATTGTATTAATTCAAAAGAAGAAGAACTTTACAACCTTTGCCTTGATGTTGTACAAGCTCCTCCCAAGGTCTAGCAAGAAGTCTCCTCTACTTTGACAAGTTTCACTCACTCCCCAATGAAGCCAAAAAGGTATGTGATCTCTCCTCTTAAGCTCAACTAGGAAGTCTTTATTTCACTAGCATTTACCCTCAAAAATGTTCAGCTTCTAACCTCTTCAGCAACCAGCCCAATGCCTGTATTTATAATGCAATGGAGGGAGGTTACTAAGTCCTCCTTCAAAGGGATAAAGCCCTCCTTCAAAGGGATAGCTCCTCTCATCAAGGGATTAGCTCCTTCTCTTTTGGGATACATGAACCACCTCAGAGCGAACAATCTACGTCAAAATTCCTTCTAGAAACCTCTAGAATTAACCCAAAGTGAGTTTTTTAAGATAAAACTTGTGCCTTTTGACTTTCATAGGGGTCCGCACCCACACCGTTAGGGACAAAGCAGGCAGGCCCGCAGCTTTTGTAAACAGAAGGTGCGGGACCGCAAGTGACAGTGAGAGAAAGTGCGGAACCAAAGTTACATTGATTTTTAATGTCTTTCTCTCATTTCCAAAGCTTGACTTGAAGAGCTGAGGTCTGAGACTTGCTTAGGAGGATAGTACAAGTGATGATAGACCCATACTGACTGCAAATAATCATGGTGACGATATTTTTGTGTAACAGATTGCCCCCTAAAGTGCGAAGTCTGTAGTAGATGAGGATTTCATTGATCATTTAGGAAGAGTGAAGTACTTTATCATTTCGAGGATCATCTTGTGGAGAGCCCGGTTGGAACCTGTAAAAACATTCAATGCAAGATATATATATGATATCATATCATCGCTGAGGTAGGCATTCCCATACTCAGATCAAAACTGACTAGAAAACTAACTACTGCTCTGATACAGGAATGATCTTGTAAAACATCACAAGTATAGACTCATGTGGACACAGTATGGACGCAGCCATCTGTTTATGAATAGTCCATTATATAATGAATACAAAATTCCTCACAGCTTGGATTGTGGAAACTAGATCTAGGGTCTTCATTTCTACTTCTCGAAACAGTACGATTCTATCCATGCGAATGAATGTGTTGATGTCGAACATGGTAGAAACCACTTGATTACCAGTCAATGATGTAAACTGTTAACAAGTGTGAGAGAAACCACCAGTGATGTCAATGGCTCTCAAAGTACCCAGTACAATCCATGAGATGCGAATAAATGTGTTGATGTCGAACATGTCACGGAATCCTTTGATCGAAATTCAATGATGCAAACTGTCGTCAAAGGCGAGAAACCTGCCATTGAGGCATGCAGATCTCAAGGTACTGACGATTTCTAGATCATCTTTCTAGATAATGAGCTGATGTCGATAGAAAGCGATCCGTCGTAGGCAAGCCCACAACACGAAATCATAGATCAAGTTAAAGAAATTTAGTTGCAAGGACTGACTCAGGGATGGTCAAGATGGATGACAGATATTTTGCAGAAGAATGGCTTATTGACAGTGACCTCTTGAACACATAACGACACGACATATGGTTTGGTGACAATTGACCCAAAATTAATACCCAGAAACCGGCTGAAGACTTTCAATGTGGTTTGATCAACTGTTAGGCAAAGGATTTCCCAACCCAGGTGAATAAAAGTGTCATGTTCAAGAGTGGTTACAAAGTATGACAAACAGGCTCATTTTTCTCTCTTTTCCCCCACCATTTCTGGCAATTACCTCTTTATTTTTGACAAGCTTGAGGAGGATAACATTTGCTTGATTATAAGCTCATCCTTTGGATGAGTCCAACTTAGTTTAAATTCGAACCCTAAGAAGGAGTGGTTCGTTCCTGTCTGTAATTGAACAGGTCCTTTACTGTGATATTTTAACAAGTCCAGTATAGGAGAAACTCGGCGTTTTTCAATTTTAGAGAGTCTGAAAAAACTTAAGAAGACTCCAGGGTTGACCTTTTTCGTAAATTTGTGTCTCCCAAGCCCGAAAAAGTATAAAATAATACTTGAGAGAACTGCTTGATCTTTTATGACCAAGGAGTACTTTTCGTCATTAGTGTCCTTGATCCGAAAAAAGTAAAAAAGCGATCAACGACACGTCGTTTTATAACCGATATCGAATCTGAAACGACAAAAATCCGAAAACCTTTTCATGTTTTTACGGTCGGAAAAGAGCTGTAAGTGGACGGTCTTTTAATTCCGTTTTAACGAGTTTAAAAGAAACACTCGGCAATCTTTTCATGTTTCAGGAGTCAGAAAAGAGCTTAAAGGTGACTCTAAATGTTTTTTCATCGAAAATGATAGATTTTGCCTGAATAATCCGTTATCCTGCACAAAAACACAAACATTACTCATACCTGTTTGAAATGGATAAAAATGTCGCAAAAATACCTTTTCAAAGTGAAACATAAACAAATTTGCAATTTATTTATTCAAAAAAATTATAAAAAGGGCCTTCGTCAATTCATTTTTACCGTTTGAGTTTGGGTGAGAAAATAGTGCTTTTGCTCAGAAAATTTCCCGTGAAGATTGCAGAAAATCCAACCATTGGAATCGAACATCGTCTTCTCCAAGTAATCCACATCATCCTACTCTTCATTTTTAACCGTTTCATTTTTTGTTTTAGTCATTTATTTCATTTTTGGGAGGGTTTTAGGCATAAAACCCGCGCGCGGGGGCCCGCAGGTTTACCACTGCTGGCCTGCGGACCCCAACTTTTTCTCCATTGGGAAAAAGCTCGGGGTCCACACCTTCCATGTAGACAAAGTGCGGTCCCATGCACTGTGTCTAACCCGAAGGGTGCGGTCCCCATCGCAAGGGTTTTTAACCCAAAAATTCTCAAAAATGGACCAATCAAAATAATTTCTAGCAATTTAATTTATCCTTATGCTTGATGCAGAGAGTACATCATGCTAGATTGGCGTGAACGAGAGGATGAGGACATAGATGCTGCCGCATGGAATCATCAGCCTTCACTTGATGCTTTGAGGGCGTGTGGCTTGTACAAGTTCTGGGCCATTCCTGGCATGAGGGCTCAGGTGGATTTCTTACAGTGGTTGGTTGAAAGATGGAGCATACAGGACCAGTGCTTCTTCATTGGCGGCCACCAGCTCGAAATCGAGTCGGCGGACATATATTTCTTGACTGGTTTGCCTAAGAGAGGTGAAGACTTGACTCTGTTTGGGGCTAGGGCAGGTGGCCAGTCTGTCGATAGCCTCAGGCTAGAGTACTGCAACAGCCAGGCTAGAGACAAAGGGATAGACATAAAGACCATATCTCGTCCTGAACTCATGGTGATTGCGTTTACTATCACCAGACTTTGCGGGGCTGCCGCATTACATATTGCCACCAGATCCCAGATGCGTATGGCAGTTGATTGCTTTCGAGGCACCATCTTCAACTGGTGCGATGTTGTGTTGGCCAATGTGAAAGGCCAACTCACCAGGGCCAAGAACGGACGACTAAAGACCTTTGGTTATGGGGCTTTGGTTGTGAGTTTTGGCCTGGAGAGGGTTCCTATGCTAATCTCACAGCACCTTACTGTTGGAGCTAGGCTTCCTCGAGAGCCCAAACTGATGCGATGGTCGCAGTTATGGCCGGTAACCCAGACGAGAGGACAGAGGTTGCTCGATTCAAAACTGAGTATTTCCAATGGCTGGAAAACCAGGTCTTTTCTATTCAGGACTTCCCTTACGCTGGGATAGATTTTCGTGGTGACCCAGACATGGTTCTTCCACCAGAGCAGTGGGATGATTCAGGTAAAATCATTTTCAACATTTTCCTATTTTAATTTTTTTTATTATTTTTCCATCGTCTCAAAACTGATAGTAAAAGTTTCAAATGCAGATGTGGGTCCACAGCGACCAGCCACTCTCCGGCCTTACGAGAGGAAACAACCAGTTGCACCCGCGCCAGCCCCACAGGACGAATCAGCAGAGGTTTTGGCCGAGTTGGAGGGTCATCTCGAGCGCTTGACAGGAGATATTCCAGAGACCACTATAGATGACATTCCTCGTCAACTTCAGCGCTATGTGATTGGGGTCCCGGGACCTTTTAGGAGGTTCCTTTGCATGGTGGCCCGTGTAGTGGTTTCTTATAGAGATCATCACCAGTGATAGGATGATTGCCTATTGTGGGCACATATGACATTTTTGTTTTTTGTACTTATCATTTTTGCCGATCATAAGGTGTTTTTCAACCTATGATCGAAGACGATGTATTTTTTGACACACTCCTATATATATATATATCACTATTACCAGCTTATCTTGTAAATCATGTTATGGAATGGTTTTAAATTTACATGTATGATTATTGCAAATGTCTATTTAACATTCGAGAAGCAATTGCATCTGCTAACGTATTTAAAGATCTTGGAATATGCTGATATTCAATATAATCAAATTCACGTTCCAAGAGACGCACTCTCAAAAATAATCTTAATAACACTGGATTTCTAATGGCATACACTCTATTAAGCTATAATACAACGAGTTCAGAATCTAACCTCACTATCAAACTCCGAATCCCAAATGAAATAGATTCAGATAATAACTCAATCACTGCACTATACTCGGCAATGTTGTTCGTTGTTTGACCGAGGCTTACCCCATGCATAGATACTAACTCGTCAGAGGGCGAATAAATAACCCAAGCTGCGGAAGAAATATTCTATGTATTACGACAAGCACCATCAGCGAAACCAATGTATGTTTGGAGAGGCATTGACATCTGCAATATCAAGAGTAAAACCAAGATAAGCAGGAATAATGACGAAAAAACACTCTCTAAGCTAAGCACACTGTTTAAACTAAAACACACTAGCTAGAAAGAAAAACTATCCTAACTAAAAATCTCCATACCCATCCTTTAAGCATAATACCTCTTCAAGTAAAGACCATTTCTGGGTTTACCCAAAGAGTCCCCATCAAAGTCTACTAATTCATAGGCCCCTTTGGCTAGCTTTCGCTTGACAACATAGGGACCATGCCACATAGGAACGAATTTTCCAGCGCCTAATTTATCATTAGCTTGATCGTAAACTAAGACTAGATCTCCTTCCGAAAAATTTCGAGGGGTCACATTTCGATCATACTAAGCTTTCATGCGTTTTGCGTGAGTCTCGATCGCCAATGCAGCATCACATCGATTATCATCTAATTGAGCCAAGTATAACAAACGCTTTTCCTCTTCGGAAGTGGCTGGAAGTAACTCGATGGCCATTTGCAGTGACGGGATTTCGCATTCAATGGGTAACACGGCTTCCAAACCATAGACTAGGTCGAAAGGAGTGAACACTATTGATGTTTTTACTGAAGTTTGGTACGCCCAAAGCACTGAAAATAGCATGTTGTGCCAATTTGACCGATGAATCCCAATGATTCATTAGATCATGATAACTAAAACTTTGTTGATGGATTCAACCAGACCATTCGCTTGTGGATAATAAGGGGTTGAACTATCGTGACGTAAACCAAGTTGGCCTGTAAGTTCGGTCATCATAACGTTTTGAAAATGACACCCATGATCAGTGATTATTGCTTGTGGGACACCAAACCTAGCAATTATATGATTGAACAAAAAAATTGCAGCTCTCTTGCCGTCTGCCTCAAATGTAGGCATCGCCTCGGCCCACTTGGTAAAATAATCTACCGCAAGGATGATATACGCATGCCCCCCGGCCGAGTGAGGGTTACATGTAATAAAATCGATACCCCATTTGGCAAAAGGACCAACGGCAATTATAGGGTGGAGAGGAGCAGGTGGAGCGTGCATCTTTCGATCAAAAATTTGGCAATTGTGGCATTTTCGGACTGTCGTAATACAATCTTTAAATAAAGACGGCCAGAAGTAGCCAGCGCGCAATATCTTTTGGGCTATGGCAAACCCAGACATATGACCGCCACACGCTCCAGAGTGACAGTCATTTAGAACCCTTTCAGCTTCCTCGTGAGTTAAGCAACGTCAAAAAACAGAGTCCGCCCCACGGCGATAAAGAGTATCTCCAATAATCCTGAATTGTTGGGACTGGAATCGAATTTTTCGACGTTCTGACCTTGAAATTTCTGGCCGAAAGGATTGGGTCTAGAGATAAACGATGATATCCCCATACCACGGATCTAAAGTGCTGATTAGAAACAAGGATTCATCTGCAATGGGCTCCTCCGCCACAGTTTCCGTGTCAGCACGCGGGAAGTCACACATTAACTCCGCAAAAACTAAAGATTTCTTAGACTTGGATTTTTCGAATTCCAAGTCGAACTCCTGCAGGATAACAATCCATTTAGAGTACTTGCCCCCTAGCAATTGCTTGGTCAAAATGTAGATCATAGGGTTGCAATCTGAAATTACTGTAGTTTTACGTAGTAAAATGTAGTGACGAAAACGTTGGACAGCTTGAACGGCTGCCAATGCCAATTTCTCCACATGTGAGTATTTTAGCTGAGTTGGATTTAAAGTTCGACTAAGGTAATATATCACACGTTCAGTTCCGAATTCATCTTCCTGAACTAAGACCATTCCAATGGTGGAATGAGAGGCGGCGAGATACAAGAAGTAATCCTAGTTGTAGTTGGGAGGATGCAACAACGGTGCATTGGTCAACGCGTGTTTGAGTGCATCAAAATATTTCTGAGCTATCTCATCCCAATAGAATGGAGTATTTTGCTTCAAAAACCGGGTAAAACCCTTTGTAACCTCGGCGTAGTTAGGAATGAATTGTCGTAAAAATTTGCTTTCCCTTGCAAACTTTGGAGTTGGCGAAGACTCGAAGGAGGAGGCAATTTGATGATAGCTTCGATCTTCGAGGGATCGATGCGAATGCCAGCTTTCGAAACTACAAACCCCAGAAATCGACCCGTTTCTATACAGAAGACACATTTGTGTGGGTTCAACCGAATCCAATAATGCCTACACCTCATAAAGATTGCTCATAAATGGACGAGGTGATCAGCTCGATGTAATGAATGAGTAGGCAAGTCATCGAGATAGGGTTGCACAATGTGCTTGATGTCATGAAACGCATAAGACATCGCCCTTTGAAAAGTTGCTCCGACATTCTTAAGCCCAAAAGGTAACTTGAAATAAGCAAATGTCCCCCATGGACAAATGAAAGTCGTTTTTGGTTGATCGGCAGGTAGAATATTGATTTGATTGTATCCGGAAAAACCGTCCATAAAGGAGAATATTTCGCTGCCGGCACAATCATCAATGATTTGATCGATATAGGGAGTTGGGTAATTGTCCTTTGGACAGGCTCGATTAATGTCCCTATAGTCGATGCATATTCTTATTGTTCCCTTTTTTTGTTAACCGGAACAATATTCGATACCCAATTCATTAACAGGATCGGATAAATGAAACCTGCTTTCAATAGTTTTTTAACTTCTGCTTTAATTGCAGCAGCTTTTCGTGGGTGAATCTGACGCAAACGTTGCCGGACGGGTTTAGCGCCCGGGTAAGTCTTGATCTCATGAACAACAATCGCGGGATCAATTCCTGGCATTTCCTTATAGGACTAGGCAAACACATCACGGAATTCTTGAAATAGGGCCTTATATAGCTGAATTTCCTCATTTGTACACGAGGCACCTATATGAATGTTCTCAACAATTCCGGGCTTAACCGAAATGTCAACAGGAATAGTTCAAGAGATGTTTCCCAAATTAACTCTGAATCAAGATGTTTCATTGGATTCTGAGGTTCCTTGACATATTCAATCGTAAAAATTGATGAGAAATCATTTTCAAAATGATCATTCTCGGGTAAAAACGAAGATCTGTGATGGAGATCTTCCCATGGTAAATCATCTACACATAGGATTTCACGAATTTGCTCATTAGAGTGAACAAGTTCAGAAAACGTGATTAAATCCGAGATTGATGTGAAAAGTGATTCCTCATGGACCACATTCATGAAGTCATTTTCGGTTGAAGATGGGTCGGAAAACGACTGCACGACTTCATAGGCAATTTCATATGGACTCAAAGGCATGGCATTACCAAATGAGTCTGTCTCAGATTCAGAAGGAATGATCCAAGGATCATCATAAATAATGGTTTCTGATGTAATCATATGAATGTGATCCAGGTGGACGTTGGTGGCCATCCACCTATCCCATTTGGACCCCCACAACTGTCTCTTTCAGCTTTTCTGTTTCCTTAATTATAGCATAGTTTACTATTTTTAGCAGTTTTTCTGGTCCTAAACTTCCGAAGCTGTTTTGAGGTCCTAAACGATGTTTTTTGGGAAATCCACCGCTAGCGATTTTTTTGCCTAAAAATCGTCTTTTCCGTTGTAGTCCTCGGAGAGATCTTTCCAACGGGCTATCATGCGCGTCAAACGGAGATAGTACGACCAATTCGCGACCCCGGGAAGTTGCTGTACCAACTTACCCAAAAACGGGGCCCACAATTTGGCGTTTCATCTTCTAGGGTTAGGTTCTGGAATGTGAATGGTTTTCCATTGTTTCTCAACAATAAATAGGCCCTCGAGCCTCATTGTAACACAGTTTTTGGAGAACAGTTCAGAGGCATGTAGCCGACACATCTCTTCTCAGACATAAGCTACAATCGCCCTAGCTGGGTTATTTCCATTTCTATTTGTAAGCATATTTCAGTATTTTACAGTAATGAAATGAAGTATTATTTCCACTGCATATTTGTCTTTATGGTTATCTCTGTATTTTATTGTGTTCCTGTTTAAATCCAGATCAGTGGTATCAGAGCGGTCTGTTTTTTCTCTATTTTTCTTTGCATGTCACCAACGAGGTCGGGATATAAGGAGTTAGGTCTAGAACTGGTCGAACCTTTGCAAAACCAACCTCGCAAATCTCGACGACCTCCCATGGCGGATGAGAAGAAAAACGAGGGGGCAGGAGATCCTATCAAAATCTAGCTCGAAGACAGGGAAAATTTTAAGAACCTCCCCTAAATTTATAAATATAATAAATGGGCGAGTCTCCATGGTATATAGGAAAAATGGCAGGCGATTTAATCAATAATATAATATGTATATATAATTTTTTGGCGAATCTCTCACCAGGCATGGCGAATATTTTACTCAATTATAAAATCTTGTAAGGTCTTGGCAAGTCTTTCACTAAATAATAAAACTTTGTAAAGTCCTAGTGAATCTTAGCATAGACTACATGCTGGTTTAATTCCCCCATTTAAATAGGCTACATTCCAAGTGAATACCATGGGTCAATACCATGTGCCATTTTGGTGAATACCATGGGTCAATACCATGTGCCATTTTTATTTTTATTTTTATTAATTCTAATATTAGGGTTAATAATGGTTTTTTCATGGTATTAATAACAATCTAGTCCATGGTATTTGTCCCATAGTATTTTGGCCATAGGTTTCACCTAAATATAACCCATTTTTTGAGTGTTCGTAAATATAAGGTGACTTATGGAGTAAATATAAAAAAATGTTTTATTTGTTTACCATACCTCTCGTTTATTTATATTTTTATTAATTTACCATACCTCTTTTACAAATATGGTATTTGGCCCAAAGGATTCACTTAAATAAAACCTCTTTCTTGAGCCTTCATAAATAGAACGAGGGTTATGGACTAAATATAAAAAGAGGTTTTATTTAGTTACGATACGTCTAGTTTATTTATATTTTTATTTATTTACCATACCTTTTGAGTAAGTATAAAAAGACGTTTTATTTATTTACCATACCTCCACTTTACTTATATTTTTATTTGTTTACACCCTTACATGTATATAAGGTGACTTATGGAGTAAATATAAAAAATGTTTTATTTATTTACCATACCTCTCATTTATTTATATTTTTATTAATTTACCATACCTCTTTTATAAATATGGTATTTGGCCCATAGGATTCACTTAAATAAAACCTATTCTTGAAAATGGGCGAATGGATTCACTTAAATAAAACCTATTCTTGAAAATGGGCGAATGGAAGTTTGTAAGTCCTAATTTCAAGGGCTAAATTTACCTTTTTTACCCTCTCCCTTAAAATAAGGTGGGCAATTTGAGGTGATTTGTAAAAATGTACTATGATACAAAATATTCGCCCACTAAAAATTTAAAACCCCTTAATTTCGCCAAAGGGCGAACATTCGCCCCTAAAATTATCCTTGCTCGAAGAAGCCCTCGAGCGACAAAGGAACGTGATGATGAACAACTTTGCCCAAATCCTTCAGCGGCTACCTAGAGGCAACACATCGGCTTCCAACAGCTACTCTGGAAATGCCACACCATTTAAGGTACAAGTTAATTTTGAAATCCCCATCTTCGAGGGTCAAATAGACGCAGATGTCGTAGATAAATGGTTAAATATGCTCGATGGGTATTTTTCTGTTCATGAATTTTCAAGTCAGGAGAAGATTGTTTTCGCTCTTCTCAAAGCAGCCCCCACGTCAAGGACTGGTGGGAAACCTACTGCAAACAGAAGGATGAAAGTACAGGCTCACTATTTTTAGCCGCACCCACTTGGAATGACTTCTGGAATGCCATCAAGGAGCAGTGCTACCCCGTCGGAAGCTATGAGGACAAATACATCAAATGGACCACACTGCGGCAGGGACGAGACCAAGATGTGCCGGAGTTCACAAACATTTTTCATACCCTTCCCACACAGTTCGGTATCAAAGATTCTGAGCTGCATCTAGTACTTAAATACTGCGGCTGCCTACACAGATACATCCAGGAAGAGATGGAGTTCTTGAACATCTCCTCACTCGGCACAGCATATCGATACGCTGTCAAAATCGAGCAAAAGTTCAAACAGAAGAAGCGAGACTTTGGATCTGTAAATCCAAAGCCCAAAGGACAAAGCCAAGGCGGGGTGACCCAAGACAACCCATCGAAGCCGCAAGAAAATAATAACACCACGAAGTCGAAGAAGGACACAGGAAAGTGGTGTGAGTTCCACAAAAGTCCCACTCATAACACAAGTGAGTGTCGGACCAAGCAGTCGCTAGTGGCCGAGTTGAAGGCTTCCGAATCAGATGCATGTTCCGACTCTGAGTCAGAACCCGACAAGGGGAGTGACAAAGGGAAGCAGATCATTGATGCGGATCCCAGCGCCACTGTTGCTACTGCCAAGATCCAGAAAAATGAGCTCGAAGAGCCAGAGGAGGGGGAACGTCTTTTCCACTCACAGATGTGAGTGAAGGGTTCGCCGCTACAATTCATTGTCGACAGTGGTAGCCAAAAGAACCTCATTTCAGCAGAGGTCGTGAAGCGGTTGGGCCTACCAACTACACCACACCCACAGCCGTACAGTATCAGTTGGCTTCACGAAGGACGAGATCTCAAAGTTCGCCAGCAGTGCCGCCTTCCCTACAGCATCAAGCCCTTCACAGACGAGGTATTGTGTGATGTTACACCTCTGGATGTTTGTGATGTACTATTAGGCCAGCCATACTTATGGAGGCGACATGCTGTGTATGAGTCAAGGCCTCGCGCTGTCATCATTTCTTTGGATAATTCATTATACAGGATACCGGAGGTATCCCCACCTACCGCCACCTCTTTGATCACTGCTAAGAAAGGCAGCAAGCTCATCTCACAGACTAGGAAATTTATTTTTTGTCTGGTTCGCTGCCAAAGTAAGGGGAAGATCGTTGCTACATCCATGACCCCCGCGAAGGGCTCCTCCACATAGCAGCAGCAACAAAGGGATACAGTCGTGACAGAACACAGGAACAACTTCTCCTTACCCGGAGGGGTACTACACAAGTTTCAGGTGGGCGACAAAGGTTGGTTACATTTGCAGAGGGAGCGCCTTACCAGAACCCATCAGAAACTCATACCACTTCGACATGGTCCTTACACCAGTAACAAGGCTACGGGAAACAATGCTTTGAAGCACAGCATTCCTCCATTCCTTCGCTTGCACCGAGTGTTCAATGTGGATCATCGCCGACCATGCTCCCCACCATTTCTGGACACATCAGAGATTGCAGAACAGCTCACCAGAGACCCAGCTCAGCAGAAGCTTCCTCATCTCAGGGAGGAACTCAACGCAATGGGGACCATTGCTTCCTAAGGGGGGAGGAATGATCCAGGTGGATTTTGGTGGCCACCCACCTATCCCATTTGGACCCCCATAACTGTCTCTTTCAGCTTTTCTATTTCCTTAATTATAGCACAGTTTACTATTTTTAGCAGTTTTTCTAGTCCTAAACTTCCGGAGCCGTTTTGAGGCCCTAAACGATGTTTTTTGGGAAATCCACCGCTAGCGATCTTTCTAACTAAAAATTGTCTTTTTCGTTGTAGTCCTCAGAGAGATCTTTCCAACGGGCTATCATGTGCGTCAAACGGAGATAGTACGACCAATTCACGACCCCGGGAAGTTGATGTACCAACTTACCCAAAAACGGGGCCCACAATTTGGCGTTTCATCTTCTACGGTTAGGTTCTGGAATGTGAATGGTTTTCCATTGTTTCTCAACAATAAATAGGCCCTCGAGCCTCATTGTAACACAGTTTTTGGAGAACAGTTCAGAGGCATGTAGCCGACACATCTCTTCTCAGAGATAAGCTACAATCGCCCTAGCTGGGTTATTTCCATTTCTATTTGTAAGCATATTTCAGTATTTTACAGTAATGAAATGAAGTATTATTTCCGCTGCATATTTGTCTTTATGGTTATCTCTGTATTTTATTGCATTCCTATTTAAATCCGGATCAGAATGGTTGCAAATGAGGACGATGCATTGATTGGAGGAAAAGGAAAAGTTCCCAGTAAACCGACATCTTTAACTAGTCCTACTCCAACATCCTTATATGGGATAGTCATTTTACCGACATGTTGAATACTCTCAGAAGAGACTGGGTCAGATGAAAAGTAAGCCAGCTGGTCTATTGTTACGATCTTTCCATTATGTGGAAACTTTATTACTTGAAAGACCGATGAAACGACCGCTGTCATAGCATAAGACCAACTTCGACCCAAGAGAAGGTTGTAATCTAGAGGGGCATCAACCACCTCCACATCTAGACTAACGGTTTTTCCTTCAACCCCTATAGGAAAATCCTGTAGAATGCCAAAAGGATGAAACTCACGGCCGTCAAAGGCCTTTAGAATCATCGGGGATTGATTTAGAGAAGGAGAACCAAGCGATCTCCAACACTGTATCGACATAATACACGTTGAGGCTCCCTCATCAATCACAGTCCGATGAATAGGCCTGTTTTTGACTATCACTGGAATTTGGAAAGCCATTTGATGAGGCAAACGCGGTGTAATATTTTCTAGATCAAAAATTATTAGGTTCGAGTCCTGAATATCAACAGCTCCTATAGCCGACAGAAGTAATTTACGTTGTGCTGGACATGATTGCATCACTTCCAAAGCCGACATTGCTAAGGGTGAAACAGCTAAATCCTCAACAATGTTATAATTCTGAGCCGCCCTCGCATGTGGATTGAAAGCGAAATTTCGAAGTATACCCTTGGCGGGCGGTTTGATTACCAAGTCTGGATTAGGTTTCTCGATCTGTAGTGGATCGGAACCAGGAGCTGAGGTTGATGGATTAAAATGAGAAGATTCTGCTTCTTTACCATCAACAAGACTTTTACTACCATAATCTTGCGATCAAGTCGCAATCCTCACATGGGACATCATCAGTATGGGTTCTTCATTGGCACTTGAGGACGAACCTATCATCTTACTGTCTTGAGCTGGAAAAGGATCCTTCAAGACAGCAGGAGTTTGGGAACCTTTGACAATCTTCGCAACCTCTACACGATGAGGGCAGTCTCTTGTAAAATGTTCATCGTCACAAATGAGACAAGGATAACGAGGTTGCACTTTTCATCATTGGATTCCGCCTTTTCAGGTTTCTCCTTTGAACTTTTGTCCATTTTATTCTTCTTCTTTCCTTTCTTCTTCCCGCCGGATTTTGATTTGGCTGTAGATGACTCTACAACGTGAATATCGGTGGAAATCTTTGCAGAAGAATCTCCTGTTGGGGAATCAGGCAAGGTTATGATGGGAGAAGAATTCTTGGAAGATTTCTTCTTACTTTTAGTGTTAACCGTGCCAATCATACCATCGGTGGCATGAGATCCCGAAGGAGCTGTAGCGATTTGATTTTGCTTGGGAAGATCGGGGATTTTCTCGTGTAACGTACTTGACTGAGTATAGACCAAGTCAAGGTTTTGTGCTTGAGAAATTACTTGCTCCTCAGTAACAACTCCGGCTTTAGCTACATCTTCAGTGATCTTTGGCAACAAATATTTTACAAACCACTCGGCCAAGATCTTATCCGGAATAAATACCTTCACTAAACACCGTCGACGTCTCCACTCATGAATATGCTCTGAAATGTAAGTGGATGTCGATTGCTTTAACGAAGTTAACAATTCCGTGCCATTGTCATATCAGACCAGCAACTGAAAATGAGTTAAAAACGAGGTAGCTAACTGACTAAAATTATAAAAAGTGCCTCGCGGTAACTCAATGTACCACTTGGCCGCGAGACCAATTAGAGTGCGCTGGAAAAGTCTAAGACGGATTGAATCATCTGAAATGGAGTTAGATGCACACCAGAGGTGGTAAGTCATCACATGGTTCAATGGGTCCTCTCCTGATTTACCTTCGAACTTAGGAATGTCACTGGGCAACTTATTCAGCATTGGCGGCCAAAACGAAAGATAATTAATAGGATCATTCGTTAAGCGCGACAAGTCAGGTAAGTCCAAAGTTGCGATAAACGGTAACTGCCGATTAGGATCCCTAAAACTCTGGGTCATGAGACCAGCCCCGGGAGGAGGATATCCAGGATAACTAGGAATAGGAATTGCGTTTGGCATATTGTATCCTCCCGGAAAACCAGGATTAACCAGACCGTACTGGGGTTGTTGAGGTTGTTGATAAGTGTACCCAGGGTACGGTTGATACTGATAGAATGGCTGCTGCACAGCAGGACCGAATTGGTACTGTCCCTGGTACGGTTGATAAGTATATTGTGGTTGACTTGTGACAACCGTACTTGAACCAGGTTGTCCTACAGGCATCTGAACCGAAGTTTGAATTGTAGATCCAGACGGTGGTAAAGATGTCTGAGGAGTAGATACAGGAACAGTAGAAACTGGAGCTGTCGATACTCCAGAAGTAGGTGGGGTAGATTGAACAGATGTTGCGGCAGTTGTAGCAGTCGTTTGAGGCGGATTACGAGGTGTACTAGGCCCAGGCTGAGAAACTACCGAAGGTACAAAAGTTTGAATGTTAGACTGGACTGGTTGCTGGGGTGTACCAGAAACTAAGAGTTGTCCAGTTTGAGATGACGACTGTACATTTGGATGCAGCACCTGTTGATTTTGCGATGGATCCCACACTATATTCATTCCGGGGTACTGACCCATAACAGGTTGAGAATACTGAGGACCATAACCAGGCTGAGGGTAGGATTGATAATTGAAAGGTACATTTCCTGTTCCTTGAACATACGTTTGACCGGAGGGTGGTTGGAAACCTTGGTTCGAGTACTGACCTTGGGGTTGATACTCTTGAGGCACGTACTAATACTGGGGTTGACCTTGAGGTATAAATTGATACTGGGGTTGACCTTGGGGTACATATTGAGTCTGGGGTTGACCTTGAGGAACGTATTGTCCCGTAGGTATGTACTGTCCTTGAGGTTGCCCCCCAGATGCAAATTGGGTACCTTGAGGTTGCCCCCCAGGCGAGAATTGAGGCTGCCCCCAGGCGGTAACTAGCCACCTTGAGGTTGAGGATTGGGAATAGAACCTGACATCATGAGAATGTCTTCTACGCTCAACGGCTTAGTACCATTGCTTCCAGTTAATAACCCTTGCTCAATGGGTTGAGGAGATGCTCCCAAAAAAGTACCAGAAAGGGACTGATACCCGAGGGAACAGAAGGACCGCCGTACAAAAAGGATTCAGGCGATTGAGTAAACATGGATGACCATCCTGACATATTTACGGGAGTATAATAACCTCTAGGTGTTGGGTGATAAGGAGCGCGAGGTGGTGAAAAACTTAACCCTGAGTTTTCTAAAAAATTAGTCAAAGAAAGATACCAAGAACTGCTCCTAGGTGGACTGTAAAAAATTGATTCACGCTCCCTTAGCTCAATAATAGGTTGATTTTCAGGGATAGGGATGCCTACTTCTTCTTCCGGAGTAGCAAGTTCTTCAATAGCAATAAGTCCAGAAGGAATATCTTGGGTGATTACTCTTTCTACCCTAGGTGAACCAGGACCACTAGAAGTTGGAGAAACAAACCCCGATGTCGGAGTAGCAGCAAATTCACTTTCAGGCTCGGATATTTCAGGTTCCTCACCTATATCACTAGTAGATGAAAAGCTACCAGTAACTTCGGAAACAGACACTGGCTGTGTATTATAATCTGCCACTAACGGTTGAAAATCATGACGTACTATCAAAGAAGATTCTCCTTCTTCAGGTGACCCAACTCTACTGTCTCTAGGAGTTACGAGGACTTTCAAGCCTTCAAGCTGGTTCGGTACTTCCTCAGGAGGTTGGCCCCGAAGTCTACGGGACTTCCTCAGTAACTCAGCCACGTTTACAAACTCAAGAGATTGGCCCCGAAGTCTACGGGACTGCCTTGGTAATTCAGCCACAGTTAAAAACTTTTAACTACTTCACACGCAAACAAAGTAAAATCTCAATGAAAAGCACCTAAAGTCTCTAAAGAACCAAACAAATTTGAATCACACGCCTAAAGAATCTAGGAGATCAAACACACACAAACAGTAACTTTCCGTACTGAAAACACTAGTTGGTGATGAAATCCAACGTCGCAGAGTTCAATACAAAAATCGCGGTTGGAACAGTTACCCTGACAACCTGCTTAATGAATAGACTAGCACAAGT
Organism: Pinus tabuliformis; assembly: GCA_031772625.1. Lineage (NCBI taxonomy): Eukaryota > Viridiplantae > Streptophyta > Pinopsida > Pinales > Pinaceae > Pinus > Pinus tabuliformis. The sequence goes on along the minus strand of CM062812.1, from coordinate 380,310,631 downwards.
TCCTTCACTTAACCGTCTCGAGTGAAGGGAACCCCCCAGAAAATCCAAGTGAGTCTAGCCGACGTCTGCTCCAGGTACAGTGGGATCTTCCCACCACTGTTACCTCAGGAAGAATCCTAAAGAATATGGCCACTAAGGTTACCAACTGAAACAAATATACCTGGGGGAACAGTCTACGATCCGATATGCACGCAAGGGCAGAGTATCAAGCTCAATCCCCTTGAAGGCTCCTTGACATAATCCAAGGTTTACCAACAAGTGACCCCAGGCTCCTCGACAATGGTTAATCCGAGGTTTACCGTTTTTAATACGTGAATATCTGGCGTCGTTCCCAATGAGGAAGGATTGATTCCCACACTGGTTCGAACACGATCTCGTGCTTCTCCTTTAAGAGTAGCTTTCCCAGAGCATAAATGCAACAATTGGATTTCTTCCCTACCACAAGATATAGCTACTTGTTCGTTTTTACTGTCTTGGAGAGTTAATTACTCTCCTACTCCAAGACACTAGCCTAAGCTAAATTGGTGTATCAGAGCCCTAGAAATAAAAATGTTACTAGATGAATTTTACTTTAAGCGTTATTTTTTCTTGGTTTTTGTTTAAGTCAAAAGGTGCGGAGATGAAACTCGTGGTATGAAGACTCAACTCAAAATCACTAAAAATGTACCTAACATGATTTAAACAATCTTTTTCTCTTCGATGAACTTATAACTAAGAAAGAGTTTGAGAATGCAAGTACTTTGTAAACACAAATCTTTCTCAATCAAACAAATCAAAAGAAGAGCTTTTGCCTTTTCCAATGCATTCAAAACGAGACAACTAGTTATTTCACAAAAATTTCCCTTTTTCGTTTCAAAGCACTCAATCACTACAAAAACAAACTTTTTTCAAAAGAGATTTATTTTTTATAAAACACTCAAAACTATGGAAATGACTAACTTTGAGATCTATAAATTATAAAAACCTATTTGAAGTCAAAGCCTACTAGATGTCTTTTTTAAGGATGTTTTACTTAGCTAGATGTAAGCTAAGGACCAATTTATGCAGAATCACAAATCAGTCAAGAACAACCAATTTTGTTTTCTTTTTGAAAATGAAAATCCAAACTTTTAAACACAAGTTTTTCGAAGTTTTATAAAGAGAAAACTCAAAGTGGATTCCTCAACAAGGGGAGATTTCATAAATGGTCAGACTCATAAGAAGGCTGGTAGACACTAAGGTGATCTGAAGTCCCTACAGCTTCTAAGCTCAGAGCCACTACACAACCAAAATGAAAAACAAACCCAACAAGCAAAACTCCTAGGAATTTCACCTAAAACCCTAACACTAACGAAATCAACCTAAGGAAAGCTTCTGACAGGTTATATGCAGGTCTGGGCAGTGGATAACAATTTCTAAACAAAAAACTAAGCTGACTAACAGAGGAAATCTTAGGTTTTTCAAAATTTTCACAGGGTCCGCAGGCCCACAATTGACACAGGTGGGTCCCGCTCTGTGCTAAAAGCCAAGATGCGGATAGGTACGCACTGTGTCAAACAGCTAGGGTGCGGTCCTCTCCCAAAGCTATGAAAAACAAAAAATAACTCTGGATCTACAAACTCTACCCAATTTTACACAAAACAAGCCAAAAACAGAAACAAAAACACAGTTTCTCAGGTCAAAGTAAAAACAAGGAAAACAATCAAGTCCCCAGCGGAGTCGCCATTTTGTCACACGGAATAAGTCGATCTTGTGGACAAGATAGACCTTCCTAGAATCTAAACAAGACCTAATGACAAGCAAACCAACCAGACACTATCTTTCTCTAAATATGCTTTAATAAACAATGGAAAACAAGTGTTTTTAGGGCCTACCTTAGGTTCAACACAAGTTTGTGGATGCCCTCGCTCCTTTTATCCAAATGAGCTCCTTTGTCGAGAATCTGCAAACACAAACAAGGCAAACAAATTAAATAGCACCTAAAAAGCCAATATCATAAAACATATTTAACATGAAAGTCAAGGAGTTCATGAAACAAATAACATGAGATACTTGTTGAGAAAAATGAGTTTGATTGTATTAATTCAAAAGAAGAATAACTTTACAACCTTTGTCTTGACACTGTACAAGCTCCTCCCAGGTTCCAGCAAGAAGTCTCCTCTACTTTGACAAGTTTCACTCACTCCCCAATGAAGCCAAAAAGGTATGTGATCTCTCCTCTTAAGCTCAACTAGGAAGTCTTTATTTCACCAGCATTTACCCTCAAAAATGTTCAGCTTCTAACCTCTTCAGCAACCAGCCCAATGCCTATATTTATAGTGCAATGGAGGGAGGTTACTAAATCCTCCTTCAAAGGGATAAAGCCCTCCTTCAAAGGGATAGCTCCTCTCATCAAGGGATTAGCTCCTTCTCTATTGGGATGCATGAACCACCTCAGAGCGAACAATCTACGTCAAAATTCCTTCTAGAAACCTCTAGAATTAACCCAAAGTGAGTTTTTTAAGATAAAACTTGCGCCTTTTGACTTTCACAGGGGTCCGCACCCACACCGTTAGGGACAGAGCGGGCAGGTCCGCAGCTTTTGTAAACAAAAGGTGCGGGACCGCAGGTGACAGTGAGAGAAAGTGCGGAACCAGAGTTACATTGATTTTTAATGTCTTTCTCTCATTTCCAAAGCTTGACTTGAAGAGTTGAGGTCTGAGACTTGCTTAGGAGGACAGTACAAGTGATGATAGACCCATACTGACTGCAAATAATCATGGTGACGATATTTTTGTGTAACAAGGGGCTTACCAGAGTCGTGAGGTCCTGATATAAACAACAACAAAAGTTGAAGTGCCTCAACTCCCTGGCACGTTCTGGAACTTTCCAGAATTGAAAAATCGCATTTTGAGATGTGAACCACATCATGTAGGGCTTAAGGATGGATTTTTTTATTGATTTCAAAATTGATCTTAGGATGGCAGCCATCTCTGTCATAGGCTTCATCAAACTTTTCAACTTCAACAAGCTGACTTGACGAGTTGTCTTCATGCAATATACAAGATGATGATGCAGGAGCATTCAGCTCAACAATATCATTGTATTTTAGTAGACATAGGGGGTCTTGTGTTTTTAAGAAAGTTGGTTTCCTATGTTTTGAATTAATGTAATTATTAAGTTTTTGAGTGATTCTAATGAGAGAAGCTAGAATAGGGATTTAATTAAGTATAGTGAGGCATATTAGTAAATATTCTCATATGTAGGAGAACATGAGAGAATCAGGATAGTTGAGAGATTAAGAGATTTGAGAATTAATTGTAAAACTTAGATTAGGAATTAGTTCATGATTTTGTGGATTAGAGAGGATCCTTAGAGATAAGGAAGAGACTTTAGGATTTTGTTGAGAAGGTTATGGATCTAAACCAGGAATTGGTTGTAGAATGCTTTTGTATAAATGTAAGCCTAAAAGGCATAGTCAAGGGTTAGCTGGTCAGTCAGTCAGGTCGAGAATTAGATAGGTTTGATTATAAGCCTAGGCAAGTATGAAAACAAAGGCCACTAATTAGAAAATCGGGCCAAAGAGACAAAGAGTCTCATTATGTAATCATTTGTTTATATATATATATATATATATATATATATATACATATACATATATACAAAGATTCAATTCCTAAACTGTGTAAATGTGCGGTATTAGTATTGAATGATAAATTATGTGTGAACCAAAGGTTCTGCATAGTATATGTATGTGGGTGCAGTTCGGGCAGGACACAGAAAGAAGTGAGGATGAAGGATTGTGTCGAATCGTTAAATCCGATTGAAGGATCAAAGTAAAGTTCAAGAGTGACAGTGATTAAAGAGTACGTAGAGTTAAGCTCAAGAGAGAGTTGTGTGGCAGAACAGTGAAGGACTAGAACCATGAAGAAAACCGAAACCACAAAAGTACATTGAAGAAACAGCATAAAAATAGAGTAAAGAAAAGGAAAAAGAAATAAGGTGACGATGCATAGGAGCCATTCGATCTAAAGATCAATGAACGAGGTTGAAGGTGATGGGCGACCAAGATTAAGTCATGCAACATAAGTAAAAGAAATGAACGGCAAAGATTAAATCCAAGTACTTGCGGAAGGTGAATCGCAGGAATTGATTTAGATCGTCAGATCGACAGATCTGGTAGATCGACGGTGATCAGCAACTTCACGGGGTAGAGAGAGAACAAATTTGCTTGATCATGGTTGAAGTCACGTACTACATCCTAGCCGTCGATCCCATAGTCAACGCTTACGTCACAGTCAACTGCAGGGGTTGGCCTGTTTTTAACCCGTCTGCTAATAAAAGTCCCACGAGCTATAAGATTTGATGACCTCGCATATCCAATGGATATCGGGTCTTAAGATGATCAGAAGTTAATCTCAAAACCTAACCCGAACCTTTATAGATTAAGGATTGATAATCCTTATCAGCTCCATAAGGGTGGTTAAGTGTCACGCAAGTTTCTCGTGCGATATCGTTATTGACCATTAGATCAATGTTGTTCAATTGTTTTTCAGTTGTTGTTCAATTGTTGTTCAATTGTTGAGCAGACCTAAAAGTTTATCAACACAAGTTTAAATTTATTTGGGTTACAAAGGACGGATGGAAATCATGCAACAGCCATTGATCCTATGGAGTGAAATCAACAGTGGAGATTGAATGCGATAAGGTGAGCATCGGTAAATGTGCGAAGGTCGAGGGAAGATGAAAAGGTAAGGTTAAGTGCAGATTATGTTATATTTCTATTATAGGAGAATTATAATAGAAATAAAGCGGGATTAATGAATTAAAAGGCTAAATCGAGTTTAACCAAGTCTGGGTCCATGGTGTGGTTAACGTTGACTTAAACCAAGACCAGTGTAAGAGGGTATGGTTAATATGTGCGGGTCATAAAGATTAAATAAAGTTTATGAGGGTTGAACAAGATTCCTCTAGGAAGGTTACTTAAGGTTTAGACTATTGAATAGTCATTGAAACATTTCCGCATGAGATTTAATTAAGGGACCTTACACCTTAATTTATGAAGGTTTGATTAGGTAGGGTAATTAAAATTCTGGGAAAAATGAGATTATGCATTTTATATGCATACTGTGGGTATTGCGGGTTTTTCCTGTGTCATTTTGGTATCAGAGCTGAATTGTGGTTGAAACATTTGATATTAAAGCACAAAGAAATTCTGTGTGAAAATTTCTTTGAAAAGAATTTAGAACAGAGTTATGTTTTGAAGGTGTGTATATAGGTGAATGGTGATGAAAGCAGGCAAGAGGAGATCATATTCTAATCTGACAAACAGTAAGCACACAGAGATAAAGTATAGCAAAATATTGGGAGAACTACAAATTCAAGGGAACAGAGCACAATCCATTCAAATTGCAGGTGAATGGTAGAACAAGATCGTGCAGAAGTCTTGAAGGTGAGAAGATTGCAGCAACCTAGAGCAAGGAGTGCTCAATTGATTCCAAAGAAAATAACTAGAGAAATGTTAACAGACTGAGCTCAGAGGAGAGAAGCTTAGTGAGGCATATGTAGCAAAAAGGAGACTTGTTACTGCAGAGGTATTATTGCAACTCACAAGAAGATAATAAGGGCAATTCCACAGAGGATGTGGGTAGAATTGCTAAGTAATGATGGAAGCGAATAAGACTTTCTAAGTGAAAGAAGAAGAGTTCAGAACCAAGTATTTCATTGTGATTGAAATACAATAGGACAGTTGTGTTCTTAGAAGATGCAGATGATTTGAAGCCTAGAAGGAGCGGAGAGAAGTGCTCAAAAGAGGTTCCAGAAATAGAGAACCAAGGGCTTTCCAAAAATACCAAGTACAGAGGGGAGCTTGGTGAGGTAAGTGGCAGCAGGGAGGACTTGTTGTTGCAGAGCCTTTAATGCAGCTCATAGTGAGTGAGTGAGGAACTCATAGAGATGGAGAAGAAAATGACTACTGATAGTCATAGCAGAGGTTCTAAGGAAGACCACAGCAGAAGAAAAGTGAAGAAGGAAGATGCCAAGGCAAATGGCAAGAGAATTAGTCAAGAGGAAATTGACAAGAAATTGCAGAGATGAAAGAACAACTCAATGTATTAAGGATGATACTTGAGGAAAGCCAGAGACAAGTTTGGGTATTAACGAAGAAACTATTAAAGTGGCATAAGTGACAAAGAAGGCTACAACAGAGGCAATTAAAGTGGTTGATGGAAAAACTCAGAGAAGCTGAGTTGGAAATGGAAGTTTCCATTTGTGAACCAGAACAGGGTGAAATTCTGGGTGAAGATGAAGAATGGAGATCACTGAACTATTGGGATAGTTCCGAGCAGCACACTGAAATGTTTCCAAAGGAAGAAGAAACACTAAGGCCTTATGTTTTTAATTATAATGATTGTTTTGTGAGTGTAGGTTTTGCAGAGGATTGGCAGCCTTATGAAGCTGTCATAAAACTTGATAAAAATTACCAGAGTTCAGAGGAGAACTTGGATCAGCATATTGATGTACTGACAGAGGATGAAGAGTACCTTTCAAAGGATAAGTATTCTAGAGCAGAGTATGATGAAGAATGCCTCTTGAATGATGAAAATAATGAATTTTTGCGGCAGAAAGAAATTATTGATGAATTGATATTTAGAACTGTTACAAAACAAGGACAATTCCTTGTGGAAGAAGGAGATGAAGATCATCCTGAAAAGCTGATATGTGAAACGTTAGTTGAGGCTTTTGAGCCTTACATTTTTCAAATTGACAATTGTTGTGTGAATACAGGGATTATAAATGTTGAATAGGAATTTATTTCTGTGGAGATGAATGAGACAGAATTGTCTATGGAAGGCAGTCCGATTGAATCATTGGGCAATAGTGACCATGTAAAGGATGAAGCTGGAAATGAAGAGCATTGTGATAAGACACTTGCTAAATGTAAGGAGGAAATTGAATTGTTGGAGAGGTTGCTAGGAGGAAATGGCAATAGAAAAGAAGTGGTTACAACAGTACTTAACAGTAGCAGAGGATCTTTAAAAGACATGGAGACAGAAGAGTGTTTTGGTTCACAAACCAATAGTTTGTTTGCAGGAACAATGCATAGAATGAATGAGTGTGATGTTGTGATCGAAGAAATTGAACATAAGTTATTTGGAGATGAAATGGAAGTTCAGAAGCAACAAGAGGGTAAGGATGTAAGGGTGGCAGTAAGGAACCAGCAACTACAAAGTGAAGGTAACCAACAGAAGATTAAAGGAAAATTTAAAGAAGAGACTATGTTAGCTGAAAACATAGTAAAGGATCATCATTCCATCATGATGATAGGCACAGTGGAGATAACCAGGGAAGCTGTTGAGGTAGTCAATAAAGAAGAAGGACTAAACTCTCATCAAAGGACCAGTGAATGGGAGAAAGAATTAGAGCTACTGGAGAAATAGCTGAAAGCACCCGTAGGGAAGAAATAACCTGATGAAGATTACAAAGGATATGAAAGAGAGGAAGAGGAAAGAGTCTAGCAAAGAAATGAGTTGGACATAGAAATTGAATTGATGATGGATTTGATGAGAAAAGTGTCTCAAAGGGAGAAGACAACAGAAAGAAAGCAAAGCAGCAACAAGAAAAAGACAGCAGCAGACTGTGAGAGCATAGCTAGTGGGGCAATGCAGCATAAAGTGTGGAGACCTGGAGAACAACAACAAAAAACAGCAGCAACCAAGCACAGACTACAAAACAAATTATGGGATCCAGGAGGATGCAGATCAAAAGCATATGATCAGGAGATCATGATTATTTTCAACCTTGAGAGTCTGATGCAGAAGCATTTAGCTTAACAATATCATTGTATTTTAGTAGACATAGGGGGTCTTGTGTTTTCAAGGAAGTTGGTTTCCTATGTTTTGAATTAATGTAATTATTAATGTTTTGAGTGATTTTAATGAGAGAAGCTAGAATAGGGATTTAATTAAGTATAGTGAGGCATATTAGTAAATATTCTCGAATGTAGGAGAACATGAGAGAATCAGGATAATTGAGAGATTAAGAGATTTGATAATTAATTGTAAAACTTAGATTAGGAGTTAGTTCATGATTTTGTGGATTAGAGAGGATCCTTAGAGATAAGGAAGAGACTTTAGGATTTTGTTGAGAAGGTTATGGATCTAAACCAGGAATTGGTTGTAGAATCCTTTTGTATAAATGTAAGCCTAAAAGGCATAGTCAGGGGTTAGTTGGTTAGTCAATCAGGTCGAGAGTTAGATAGGTTTGATTGTAAGCCTACAGCAGGTAGGAAAACAAAGGCCACTGATTAGAAAATCAAGCCAGAGAGACAGAGAGTCTCATTATGTAATAATTTGTTTATATATATATATATATATATATATATATATATATATATATATATATATATATATATATATCATCTCATTATGTAATAATTTGACAGAGAGTCTCATATGTAATAATTTGTCAGAGAGACAGAGAGTCTCATTATGTAATAATTTGACAGAGAGTCTCATTATGTAATAATTTGTTTATATATATATATATATATATATATATACATATATTCAATTCCTAAACTGTGCAAATGTGTGGTTTGAGTGTTGAATGATAAATTATGTGTGAATCAAAGGTTCTGCATAGTATATGTATGTAGGTGGAGTTCGGGCAGAACACAGAAAGAAGTGAGGATGAAGGATCGTGTCGGATCGTTAAATCTGATTGAAGGATCAAAGTAAAGTTCAGGAGTGACAATGATTAAAGAGTACGCAAAGTTAAGCTCAGGAGAGAGTTGTGTGGCAGAACAGTGAAGGACCAGAACCCTGAAGAAAATCGAAACCATAGAAGAACATTGAAGAAACGGCATAAAAACAGAGTAAAGAGAAGGACGAACAAATAAGGTGATGATGCACAGGATTCGTTGGATCTAAAGATCAACGAACAAGGTTGAAGGTGATGGGAGACCAAGATTAAGTCGTACAACATAAGTAAAAGAAATGAATGACAGAGATTAAATCCAAGTACTTGCGGAAGGTGAATCGCTTGAATCGATCTGGATCGTCAGATCGACGGATCTGGTAAATCGACGGTGATCAAAAGCTGCGCGGGGTAGAGAGAGAACAAATTTCCTTGATCGTGGCCGAAGTCCCGTACTACATCCTAGTCGTTGATCCCATAGTCAATGCTTATGTCACAGTCAACTACAGGGGTTGGCTTGTTTTTAACCCGTGTGCTAATAAAAGTCCCGTGAGTCATAAGATTTGATGACCTTGTATATCCAATGGATATCGGGTCTTAAGATGATCGGACGTTAATCTCAAAACTGGACCTGAACCTTTATAGATTAAGGATTTATAATCCTTATCAGCTCTGTAAGGGTGGTTAAGTGTCGCTCAAGTTTCTCATGCGATATCGCTATTGACCGTTAGATCAATGTTGTTCAATTGTTGAGCGGACCCGAATGTTTATCAACACGAGTTTAAATTTATTTGGGTTACAAAGGATGGATGGAAATCATGCGACATTCATTGATCCTATGGACTGAAATCAACAGTGGAGATTAAATGCGATAAGGTGAGCATCGATAAATGTGAAAGGCCGAGGGAAGATGAAAAGGTAATGTTAAGTGCAGTTTACGTTATATTTCTATTATAGGAGAATTATAATATAAATAAATCAAGATTAATGAATTAAAAGGCTAAATCAATTTTAACCAAGTCTGGGTCCATGGTGTGGTTAATGTTGAGTTAAACCGAGACCAGTGTAAGAGGGTATGGTTAACATGCGCGGGGCATAAAGATTAAATAAAGTTTATGAGGGTTGAACAAGATTTCGCTAGGAAGGTTACTTAAGGTTTAGACTATTGAATAGTCGTTGAAACATTTCCGCATGAGATTTAATTAAGGGGCCTTACACCTTAATTTATGAAGGTTTGACTAGGCAGGGTAATTGAAATTCTAGGACAAATGAGATTATGCATTTTATATGCATACTGTGGGTATTGCGGGTTTTTCCTGCGTCAGATGATGACGAGTGGGAAGAGTCATGTGCGTTGAGACTATTTTCATCATGGATAGCCTCACTTCCTTGTGTCGATCGAGGAGATAACTCATCATATGAAGAAGCAAGAGGACAGGGAGTATCTCCGTCACATGTAGATGCATTGTGAATGGTAGGACACGCGGGCAAGCGAGGTGCAAAGGAAGTTTTGATATGGACATCTGCTTTAACTGGAACACATTCCAGATCTAAGTTAGAGTGTACATGAGAGAACAGTAGATCAGATGATGTGCTTGGGAATTCATCACAACATATGGAAGCTTGGAAGTGATGACAACCCAAGACTGGAGATAGATAAAAAAATTAATTGTGCATGATGTTTCACCAAGATTAGTACATTGAGGATTGTTAGAGAATGGAATTTCATTGTTTTGATGCGGATAATTTTGAAGCATAGAAGAGGAATTAATTGTGTCTTCACCTTTCCACTCCTCCACCTATGTAATGAGACTGCCTTGCACATGAACGCAATTTGATCCAGCAGCTTGAGAATCAAGAGAATGTGCATAGCTATCTTATGAAATAGACTGATCAAGCGAGTCATGGTACAAGGATTCATGGCTTGTAAATGATGTAGGATGTTAGAGATGTAGATCAGACTTGAGACTTGGGTTATGAACGATGATATCCTCTTGCGAAATGGAGGAATGAGTCCTCATCATAGGCTTTCTTAGCCAGCATGGAATTTCCTCCATTGGAGTGGGAGACGGTTGAGAAGATGGGTTGGGAATATGTTGCGCATATTTCTTAGCTTTGCGACCATAGTGAGGGGGCATGCTCCGCGTAGATTTATCAATTTTGTGACCACTGCAAAGGGGCACCCTCTGTGCAGATTTCTCATCTTTGTGACCACTGTGAGGGGGCACCCTCTGCACAGAATTGTCAACTTTGCAATCGTTGCAAGGGAGCACCCACTTCGATACTGGAAAGGGAGGAGGAAAAGGAACAAATGGAGTGTTGGGATCCTCCTCTGCAAACTCGAGGGCCTCATGATCCGCAAGAGTCAAGGAAGAAGGGAAATAAGGAGGTCCACCATGTCACGAAACATGAACAAAGCATTTCAACTCTTGTCTCATGAATTCAAGGTCCAAAAAATGTTTAGGAATTTCGTGACAGAGGTGGAGGAAGTGGTTAGCAAAGTCCTAAACTTATTCACCAGGCTTCATTCTTAAAAAAGAGATTCTTTCATAGACATCTTGATGGTTACACTTATCAAAGGCTTGATGGAGCTCCTTGAGGAGAGTAAGAAGGGAATGGGCGGAAGAAGGTGGTAGGGTATGACACCACCGATTAGCACAACCTTCAAGCGTGAGGAAGAAAAGTTCACAACAAGCTCTTCACTATCGATTTCATGAGATTCACAGAAATGAAGAAAATCATAAATGTGCTTGGTTATGGACATTATATCCTCATCGTCAAACTTTAACAAGGACAAGTGATCGACAAGCTCATCGGGGAGTGATAGTTGATTAAGGGAGAAATGGGAGAAACACCTCATGAGCATGATTTGTGTATGATCCATTTTGATAAGAGATTTGAACCATATGCAATGGGCTCAGCTTGTCATCTAGCCCTCCTTCTAGTGCTAGAAATGTTGATGGCGTTGGATCTGCCAACATTTAGGGGATCTCCCTGGTATGAAGTCCCAAGTAGACCTCACAGTGTTTGGTGTAGGAGTCACATCCGGTATGATGGCCCAATTACCATTATCTTAAATACATGCCTTAACTCTTGCTTATCAGCACATGAGAGTGGTATACTTAGTCTTCAAACAGCAAGATTCGTGTGCCGATGAGTGCTTAGTGTCACTTGTGTCAAAGTTCTTTCGCTGCAGAGGGGGAGGGTGAGAGTGAGACTCAAGCCGAAAGGGAGTATTCCCAACTCAAGTAGAGACACACCACACAACAGGATCTGCGCAACTTCCAGCAGAGTAGTCCACACGGATCTGGCAGTCACATACACAAAGGTGAATAGATACCATGCACAAGACCCAGCGGAGTAGTCCACACAAGTGCGACGATCGTTATAACAAGTTTACAACAATGAGTTTGTCTAGTGTTCGGCGGAGTAGTCCACATGGGCGAGACAATGATAACCACTGATACAACACATTTCCAACAGAATATGCAATAAAACAACTGAAATAGTTCAACTAATTTAGTACAAGTTAGAGCAACATGCATTACAAGCATCCAAACAATAATCTTACAAACGAATACAATACATGTGTGAAAATGTTCTGGCCTATGACAGGCTTCTGAATTAAGAGAAAGTCATGTTGTAGCGGCTACAACCACCATCCAAAATTTTGTCCTACACCCAATTTCGGAGCCTCCCTTAAGAGTTTCACTTGATGACTACACACCCTCAGGTTCACTCTGTGAGTGCCCTTGAGTCTTTGCATCCCCCTTGCTTGGTCATTTCATTCAAGTTTTTGCATTATGGTTTCTAAGTCATGCTTGCGACCATGTTCTAGTTATGCTCAAAGTCTTCGCTTCATGTGTACTTGTTGTGTTCACTATGAAAGCATCTGTCGCACGCACACAAGTCACATTCACTGTCACACAAGTGTCGTCACGGTCGATCAACAATCAATAACAAGTGTCACGCTTGTCAATTGCATCGTCAATCAGTCATGTTGAACATGTGTGTCTAGATGGTTTGAGTCATCTCGTCATCAAGTCATGTGAGTGTGTGTTTGCATGATCACCTATACATCTTTTGATTGTTCACACACTTAGTCATTTTGATGAAGTTCTGGCTACCAGAATCCCCTCTGATAGCCGAACCATCACTACACCATTGACTCGATCAAATGTCACCCAGAACAGCATAGAAGCACCAAACAAGCCTTTCCAAGCTGCGTTGATCGGAAGCGATCCATTCAAATTCATACTGGCCACCCGGAGAGTTGGACCGAGCAGCCACCCCGGGACTGACTCCCCTCAAGAATTACGCAGAGGCTGCTGACCTTGCTCACTCTGCTGACTAAGAAAATTGTGCAGACAGGTCAGACAGACACCAAGTGCCCGTCCCTGTCTCCCTCTAAAAATTGTGCAGTTTTCCAAGTCAGTCCTCCCGACAGTCGACTCGTTGCTCATCCAAGAAATTGTGCAGTTTTCATGAGTATGATTTTTGCTGCCCAACCGTTTGCTCAACTTAGAAATTGCACAGTGATGATCAACAAGTCAGCCTGCCAACCTCAGTGCATTTTCCCTCGCCAACAACTCCTAGAAGCAAATTGCCAGTTCCCTCCAGGATTATACAGTTTCTGCTGCCAAGATCCCAGAAGTTGACTGTTTGTTCCCCTTAGGAATTGCGTAGTTTTTATTACCAGTGATCCAGTAGCCAAATGTTATTTCCCTCTGGGAATTGCGTGATTTTTGGCTTCCAGGCTCCCGGCCAGTTCCTCCAAAAAACTGCGCAATGCCTTCCTGCTGATCCTCCATGCAGCCCAGCCTATTCCTCTCGAAAATTGTGCAAATTTTGCCTTCCAGCCCCTTATGCATGCTCGTTCTCGAAAATGTGTATATTTTGTCTTCCTTGCCTTCCTACAGCCCAGACTGTCCCTCCCAAAATTTGTGCAATTTCACCTTCCATCCAAGCCAAAGCTCGCGGATAGTCACTGTCGACTTGGATTTCCTATCTTCATCACATAGTGACTCTTGTGCAGTTTTCATTAGCAGTGCCCGGAGCCATCATCCCACCTCACAACCTTGCTACCTCTCTCATTCACCTGCATCCTAAATGATCATGTGTCATGGTAGACTAGGAGGATTTTGGATTTGATGTCGTCTCGTCATGAGTGACTGCAGAGTACAGGTACACCAACAAACATGGCATGACGACGAATAGATGAACAAAGGGAGCACTTGCAGAAGGACAGGTTCACCAACGGACAAACGAACGATGCATGCAAAGAGATTTGCTTATGAACAGATGATCATGTAAAGATGTGTTCACGGATGGATGGACGAGCAAACATGCAAGATGTTCTCATGGATGGACGAATGGGCGAACATGCACCTTTCACGAACAGATGAGCCTGTCAATCCTTCCAATATACAAGCAAGGAGAAATGTGCCAAAGCAACATCAAGTGAACCAACGAGCATCGAAGACTCTGCACGATTTTCCATGCGAAGGTGAAGCTATGATACACCATGAAGACATCCATCACCTAGCAACACTGCAGCTCGACATTCACTTCAGCAGTAGCACGAATGTACCAGCATTGTCATGTCGAGTCATTTCATGAGTCATGTTGTCCACATCTCAACTATGGGCCATGTTTTCAAATCAATGTAATGTAATGTGGAAGTCCAAGAGACCCACTTGTTGTACAAAGAGTCATGTAAAGTCGAAAATTCATGGAATTCAAATAGTCATGAGGGTAGCCGAACAGCCACAAGGGTCAGTTTCACCGTTGGCTATAAATACCCCCTCATTTGTACACGCAAAGGACATTTTCACCTCAGCTCCTCGGACATAGCGAAGAGAGTCTGTAATATTTCATTTGAGGAGTAAGTAGTGGTTCCAACGCCCCACGGTCGGGGTTAGTGATGTATGGTGTAACGATGCATCTTGGAACTTTCGCTTAAATCAGAAGCTTGCTAACAGGCCAGGCGTTTTCACACATGTATTGTAACTGTTGTAAGACTAATCTTGAACACTTGTAGTGCATGTTGCTTTAACCTGTGTTGAACACTTGAACTATTTCACTTGTTGTAATACATAATTTTTTAATGGAAATGTGTTGTATATGTTGTTAACGTTGTCTTTCCGTGGTGGTTACCCTCCCAGAAATCAAACAAACCTTTCACATAAAACTTGTTGTAACAACTGTTGCACTCGTGAGGACTCATCCACTAAGTGTTGTACATGTTATCTTACCTTGTGTGTTGTGACTGCCACATACGTGTGAACTACTCCTCCGGAAGTTGTGCATGTCCTGTTGTGTTGTGTGCTGCTAGCCGAGTTGGGACTTCATCCCAACCAACTTGGGACTCCCTCTACAGTGAAAGAACCATTGACAAAAGTACACTTGTAATCACTTGGCATGCGAACCTCACTTCTTGAAGACAAACAAGACCACTCTTTTGTGCTGACAAGCAAGAGTTGAGGCAAACCCTTAAGACAATGGCAACCAAGCCATCATACCAGATGGGTCTCCCACACCAAATGGTGTGAGGTCTAGTTGGGACTTCATACCGGGGTGATCCCTTGAATGTTGGCGGATCCAGTACTGTCAACATTTCTGGCACCAGAAGAAGGGCAGCCAGTTTTATATGGATGAATATCCCCTCACACTCATTCATCAACCATCTGGTTAAGGCAGGAACTCGCACTCCCTCTCACCTACACGCGACTCTATAGTTGGTTACTCCGCACCTCCTAGGATTGAACACAAGATTTCATATCAACACCTTCGCTCCGTCTGTCCCATCACTCGCCAGTTCGCGAAAGAAGTTGGATTGAGCCCAGGCATACAGCATCTTCCATATGACTCAAGGAACCCAAAAGCCACTCCCACAGGAATTGTTGTATCATCAGTGGAAGAAGAAGTCCTTCCCACACTCAAAGTTCTGGTAGAAGCTATTGAAGATGGAGAGGAACCTCCGGTCTTCCGGCAAGGTGAACAAGACACCCTTGTGATCTTGGGATCAACTCTGGTACAAGAGGTGGAGGCAGAGACAAACCAACAGACTCAGAGCTGGAACCATCAGACTCTGAAAGAGAAGAGGAGGACGAAGAAGAAGAAGAGATAGTTGACCCAAACCTTGAATGGATGACTCAGGGACTATTGGCTCTCCAGGCTATTCTACACAAGATGCCAAAGCAAGCTAAGAGAATGAACATCAAGTTTGACCCTAACAGCACGGTGAAGGAAGAAGACCACTTGGACAACTTCTACCTATAGTTGCAGACCCTGGACGTATGGTATGACGACATAGCACTTAGATTGTTCCCATGTACCTTTGATGGTTGCACAGCTGCATGGTATCACAACCTTCCACCGAAATCTATACAGAACTGGGGTGCATTCAAATGAATGTTCCTTAAGAAGTTCATTGATGACAAGACTCTATCCATGCTACTCAAAGAGTTGGGAAGCCTCAAGATGGAGGGAAAAGAGAAAGTGAAATATTTCAATCAGAGGTTTACACGCGTATTGAACAAGTTTGCAGTGGAAACCAAACCTCATGACTCCATCACTATTGATTACTACACATCTGCACTGCCAACCAGCATTGCGCAGTTCATCAAGTGAGTTGTGAAACCAACACTCTTAGAAAACTATGAAGAGGCTATTGTTGTTGAGAAAGACCTGTTCTCAATTGGATTCATCAAGGATGACGAATCAGCAAAGGACTCCAAGGATGAAAGAAAGAAGTCCCAAGCAATGGTGAGCAAGGGTAGAGACAAGGAAGTAACCAATATTGAGACCCTCTCTCGCCTTGTCAAGAGCTTGACCACTGAAGTGTCCGAACTCAAACAACAAAAAATGGACACATTTGCAAGTAGTCATCCACCCAGGCAGAGACAAGCAAGTAGCTCATCAAGCAGCAACCAGTTTGCTTCCAAAACTGCGCACAAGCCTGTGTTCCATCTCGAACAGTGTGCAGATCCTAACTTTCCATGAAGAACATCATCCTGAGAACTCTTGTGCAGAATGGAAGAGAGACAAACATTTTTTGCAGTCATACACTCGATGTGGGAAGCAATATGCGGGAGTAGCCAGAAGACAGTGATGATGACGAATAGGTTGCACTTGATGAGCCATCAAGCTCTGGGCATGTCATGAATGCGTATCAGTGCTTGTGAACAATGTCAAAGACGAATACCAAGAAGCAGCCCCAAAAGAAAACTGACCATTACAATCTTAGGAGTAAAGGGGCTCCCCCTACACTTGTGAAAATGCAAGAGAAGATCAGATTGCTAATGAGGAAGGTCGATCCACCAGCCGCCCCAAAGCAGAAAACACAAAGCAAGTCCAGGAAAACAGTGGCGGATAAAGGCACATCCATGAGCAGCAAGCTGCAAAACACTCATCCAGACAATGCGAACACTCATTCTACCTCGAACACCTCGGTGAGTCTACCACCTTTGGACTACAACATTGTTGATGACATGAAGAAAACTTGAGCAAACATCATTTTTTCTGAATTGGCTAACATCCAGAGTCAGCGAGATATCCTGATGTGCGCATTGGGACAGACAGCACAGCCTCTACTAGCAAGGGAGCAATCACACCTCCTGGATCACTTTTCACTGTGCTCAATACACTCTGGATGGAAGAAGCAAACTCAGGTTGCCCTCCATTCCTGCTATCTTTTGAAATTTTCAACTGCAATGTTCACAATTTTTTGGTTGATTCTAGTGCGACACCCAACTTCATCCCACTTTCCATTGCTAAAAGGATCAATGCACAATGGAGCAAGACATCTGCGTGAATCATCCAACTTGATCAAACATCGGTACCAGCCATTAGTGAACTATGAGACATGATCATCCAACTATCTCATGGTGGTTGAGTCCACCAATGCATCAACATATTGTTGTGGACATCCCGGAAGCATATGGTCATCTACTAAGCAGAGACTGGTCCAGCAAGCCAGACGGATATTTTGTTACATACTGGTCTCACATGTGGATTCCATACAAGGGCAAGTGAAACCAAATCTGGGAAGTGTCCGAGAGGTACATGAAACATAATGTCACTCCCCTTAATGGTGAGAATGAACCATTGGCGTTCGCAGAACTCATGTTTGGCAACTGACTCCTTGAGACAACATTGGGGTGTTATCCTGCACAGCCAACTCCAACCCCACCAGATGTGCAATTGGGACTCCTTCCCTACCCAACTGATGGTAATGAAACTTGTATAGCACATTGTACTAATAGTAGCAGTAGCAGCAACAACAGTAGTAGCAGTAGTACTAGCACATCAAGCAATCCGTGTACAAATCAGTTGTGGACCATGTACTTTGATGGATCAAAGACACAGGACGGCTCAAGAGCTGGGTGTGTTCTGATCGACCCTTACAATAGGAAGCATATGGTTTCAAGTCGCTTGGAGTTCGAGTGCATGAACAACGTAGCAGAGTATGAAGCACTCATGTTGGGCTTACAAAAATCCATCAACCTCAACGTGGTCATGCTCAAAGTGCTAGGTGATTCAAAGATGGTGGTACGGCAAGTATGTAACACCATTCACTGTTTATCACCGTATGTCAAAAGTTACCAACAAGAGGTATGGCGACTAATCTCAAACTTCCAAGCATTTAATATCATTGTTGTACCATAATGCAGCTACCAATGCACTGGCAAATGAAGCCTTGAAAATGTCATCGATTAGGGATAGATTTACTATTAAAATTTTGTACAAAAATTCTATCCCGAACAACATAACTAACTTACGCGTGTTTAATGATGATCAACAGATATTGCATTTCATGGCCAACACTGACGTCTTCAAAGATGCAACGATAGATGATGACGAGCATGAGCGCTCTTTGCAAGCATAAGCTAGTAACAAGATAGGCCACCTTATCACAAAAGGTGTGGCAACATTGGAAAATCTTTATGATTTGCAAGAATGTTTTCAGGGGCCAAGGAACAACAAGACCCACAGTTCCACCATGAGGCATGAACTAATAAACCTGGGAACAAAACAAGCTCTGAAGTTTATCAATCTTGGTATGTGTTGTACACAACAAGAGCGGTAGGCCTTTGTCCGCTTGTTCAAACAGTATCAAGATGTGTTCACGTGAACGTACGATGATATGAAAACTTATGACACACAGATCATCCAACATATCATCCCAATCAAAGAAGGGGTCAAGCCATATCAACAGAAGATGAGGAAAGTACATCTGTCGCTTGAACCCCTCATACAAAAAGAGATTACTAAATTGTTGGATGCACGGATCATATACAAAGTTTGCCATTCCACATAGGTCTCCAACCTTGTTCCTGTACATAAGAAGTACAGGGAAATACGCTTATGGGTCGATTTCCGGAACGTAAACTGCACCTCGGACAATGACCACTACCTTGTGCTACCTATGGAGCACATTTTTCAAATAGTATATAGGGCATAGATGTTCTCTCTTCTTGCCAGTTTCTTAGGATACAATCAGGTTCTGGTAGTAGAACCTGAAGACTCAAAACTACTTTCCATACCAAGTGGGGTGCGTTCTCTTATAGACAAATGTCATTTGGGCTTATAAACGCAGGCGCAACATTTCAGTGTGCCATGGAAATCGCCTTTCGTGGACTCATTGGATAGAGCGTGGTGGTATACCTCGATGATGTGACTGTGTTCTCAAGAAGACAAGAAGACCACATATGCCATCTGAAGAAAATCTTTGAGCGATGTCAGAGATACGGGATTTCCTTGAATCCGAAAAAGAGTTTATTCGCAATGTTAGATGGGAACCTCCTCGGATACATTGTTTCCAAAAGTGGGATCAAGGTGGATCCAGACTGGGTCCAAACCATTACACAGATCCCTTACGCAGTCAACAAGAAAGTCATGTAATCCTTCTTGGGCGAGATAAACTTCCTCCAGAAGTTCATCTCGGATTATGTGCAGATAGTAAATCCCATGCAGGACATGATCAATAAAGATGTAGTCTACAACTGGGGTAAGAAGGAAAAGTATGCATTCGCCTACATCAAGCAGGCCATTGCAGAAGTGCCTACGCTCTATAGCCCAGATTTCAAGAAATATTTCCTGTTATACACCTTTGCTTTTGATAATTCACTAGCTGCAGTACTCACTCAGAAGGACAAAGATAATGATGAACTTCCCATCTCCTTCATGAGTGCAAGCATGTAGGGAACAGATCTCAATTACCCTGCCATTGACAAGCAAGCTTATGCAGTTTACAAGGTGGTGAAACACTTCAAGCCCTACGTGCTGAAGAACCACTGCATAGTCTTCGTCCCCCACCCAGCAGTCCACACATCACTTGTACAACAAAAAGCAGGTGAACAATGTGCGAACTGGATGAGAGGCTTGTAAGAGTATGATCTTGACATCAAGCCAGTGCACACAATAAAAGGACATGAGCTATGCAGACTTGCCGCTGAATCAATACACACTCTAGAGAGAAAAGAAGAGCTCGTTGGTTGAGAGAAGAAGATTGAGATGTATGATATAAGGCAAGAAACACCCACTGAAGATGGAACCTCTTGGTATGCATATGTGCACCAATACCTCGAGCACATCACCATATCCTCTCACTTTTCCGTCAGATAGAAGAGGGAATTTGTTACACAGCATTTTGTCACTATCCCTGTACTCCCCATTCCATGATCCTGGAGGACCTCTACAGTTAACCCTACATGTTTTCCTTTCATGAAGAAACTCCCATTGTGTCCCTCTTCATGAGAAGAAAAATTCCCTTTTGCATCATTTCCCAAAAATCTTATGTTTTTCCCAGTTTACAAGACCGGCACTAATGACCTGTGTTCTCCTCGCACTGATATGTAGGGATTACAATTGTCCCTAGTGCCAACAAGAGTGACTAAGCCTTTTTTCAGTCACGTCAGTCCTCTTTTGGAAAAAAATTTTAAATAAGGAGCCGAAGCTTCTAGCTCTAGAAGCTTCGTAATGGAAGTCTGGTAAATGGATAGACCAGATCGAGTTGAGGAGGTCATTTTGGGCTCCTTTCCCCTATTAGGATGAAACTACCTCAAGAGATAAGACCTTTTTCCATGAGAAGAGGAACCATCTCCCTTCCATCCATGCTATATAAACCTCCCTTTTTCCCAAGAACAAGCTAGTGTTAGCTTTTAGTTCTAATTAGGCTCTGGTTGAAGTTTTGATTGTGGAGTAATCAGCAAGTTATTCATAGTTGTAGCTCTCTAGTTGTGTGTGAGGGAGAAGTGTGAATTTGGTTTAGTGTGAAGAGTAAAGGGAAGAGCCTTAAAACTACCTTGTTGAGGCCATCATGGGAAGCTAACGGAAGTGTGTGGGAACCCGGATTTTTCAGAGGAGAACAGCAACGTCAAGACAACGGTTGTACTCTCTTCTTGATTTAATATGTATGAAACTATCGATTAATTTCCTACATAATATGTCATCTCACATGTTTATGGCCTAATGTTTCTTGACTTGTTAAGTAGGTTTAATACAAATTGTCTATTATCACGGTTGTTGATTTTTGTTGTTTACTTGTTTCAGGGGCTCGAAGAAGGAAACAGGAGATAGCTGGAGCAAGAAAGCAAGGTCATCACCAAACGGGATTAGTGCACTAAGAGGTAGGCCCTCTTAATTGGTTCTAACCTAAGGAAATCTTCCATAGAATGTCTTGTTTGTGGCTAGACCCACTCTCGGGCTAGAGGAATTGTTTGTGTCCGCACTTAGAATTTTACTTCACCACAAATTGGCGACTCCGCTGGGGACACCAATCCTTCTGTTTGCTTGCTTGAAATTTCATGGTTTTGTGTGAACTTTTCTAGTTTTGCCATTTCCCTTTAGTTATGTCTACTTTGCTTTATTTACTGCTCTGGGTCTGAAATTCACAGTAGCAAGTTTGGTCTCAACTTTTGAATTTTTTTTTCTTTGCATCCTTGCTCAGAGTGCTTATTTCACTGACAGTCGCGACGATCAACGCGAGTTTCACAAAAACAGTCATGTCGACCCCCTTCTAGTGCTTGTTGTCAATTAGGCAGTCACGCCAATAACCAGTGTGTCTTGCCCTCTTAATTTCTACCTCTTAGCTTGTTCTGACTGTGTTCTCCCTTATTAGAAAGCTTCATTTAGCTTGGTTTGTGTGCTTGCTTGGTTTAGCCCACCCTATAATGTGTTAAGTCTAGCCCTGTGTGAAGTTCTTTTTTATTTTTCTTTGAATCCCTCGATCAGCGCTAGTTGTTAGTTAGGCAGTCGCGCCAATCAAGCCATCAGCGCTAGTTGTAGTACTGATCAGTCGTGTCAATCATGCCTATCAGCGCTAGTTGTCAGTTAGGCAGTCGCTCTGATCTCTAAGTTAAGAAAAAATAAATTCTCTCATTCCAGTGCGAGTGTGTCTTGACCCTCGGACTCTCTTCTTCCTCCCAGAAGTGACTAGGATTCTTTGTTTGCTGGTTTTGATTGATTGATTGGCTTGAAGTTTCATTGCTTGATTTTTTTTTTTAGTTTTTTGTATGGTTTCTATGACCCTAGGGAATCTATGTTAATTACCATTCATTTATTTGTTTACTCATTGTGTCAAGTTGTTTATTCGATGCTTCATTTAATCCATCTTTCAGTCGCAACATCTTCATTGCTTCATTTTCAATTGAATGAGTGAAAAAGTCTCTTTTGTTCTCTTATTTCGAGTGTCTCTTTTCTCTTTCTAAGCATAGATTACATTGCTTGGTTTGTCAATTGAAGCATTTATGTGTTTGGTTTGCTCAATTCGGGGAAGAAGTTGCTTTTAGTTTCATTTATCATGCTTTGGGTTTGATTGATTCTTGTTTGTTCAGAATTATGAAAACTTTAATTCAAGTTCTTTATGTGAAAGATTCATTTTGCATTTTATGAAAAGAAGAACATCATTCTAGTTTACTTAAGCGAAAATATTGCATTAGTAGAGCCATTGAGAAGATAGAATTGCATCATCGTAAGCATTGGAAATGAAATGAAACTTATTTTGTTGTTAAGGGAAGATTAAGTGCATTGAGGACATATCTTAGTGAAAGATTTCATTATTTGATTATTGCATTGATTGTGTGCTCTCTATCCCTCAATTAGTGTTGATTTTCATCGAAGAAAAAGATCTCTTTTCTCATATAGCTACATGTAGGAGTTTTTTCAGATGACAGCGTTAGGGCTTTGTAACTGAAACCTAATTCAAGATCAACTGTTAAAATTTATTGAATTAACTTAAGGAAGCATTGAAACTTAACGCTCACATTTAATGGTCTAGGTTAGATATGTGTTTTGGCGTCTTTAAACCTAGTAGTTGTCGTTCGCTTCGGCATTAGATAGCGCTAGTATGAACTTGTGCTCCCTGTACCATTGTGTATATAAATAGAGACCCAACTAGGTTTGTGATCCTTTATCCATTGGAAGCCGAGTCTGCCACCTTGTAAATGTGATACACCGAACATAGCATTTGGGGAGATTGCCTGCTCATACTTCTCGGTTCGCCGAGAGGTATTCTGCAATTCACGGTTACCTGGTAATCCTTTATGCCTAGAGTACCCTGAGTAGTCATTTTTTATCTTTACTGACTCTTTAAATTTAAAATATCATCAAGCACTTGTCTGTTCGAGCTCGTCAACTCCGAAAGTGACTAGAGTCATCTTTCATCCTTTTCTTGACTCTTAAAACATGAAAAGGCAAAGTTTTGTTTCAGTGTTTTAAATTTAACTTCCCACGAAATATTCCTGGTAAAAGTTATCTTCCATAGTAATTATTTAGGGTCGATTCCAATGGCAACATTTCTAGAGTCCACCAGTTAAGGATTCCCCTTGGATGGGAATCCTAGTCCTTTTCCTTCTTTTGGAAACGTTGGTACTCCTTATATGGCGAGGTTGTCCCTTCCTGGGTTAACCATTGGTTTACCGGTCTAGTTGTTTTTGACCTCGGTGGTCCTAAGCGTCCCGACTCATACCCAAACATCTCCTTCATTTGAATCACATCACATTGACTCTAAACTTGACCTCTCACCTTCTTCTCCTATTTCTTCACCTTCCTCTTCTACTTTTCCAAGTGAAAGTTTCAAATCTAGTAACTAGGAGGCTAAGAAGAAGAAGACGAAGAAGAACAAGTCAGATAAGCGAGAGGCCAATCATGCAACTATTTCTCTAAACGCACTTCCTATCGACAAACCTTTCGATCCTCCATGGAAGGTTAGATTCCCTTGCAAGTTGTGTAAGGGCGAACATCTCCTTCGAGACTGTCCTAGTGTCCCCAAAGTCTTAGAGGCATGGTCTCAAGACCTGAATTGACCATCCCCGTCGACCTCTAGAGATCATGTTGATGCTACACCTTTAGCTAACGATGGTAAGAAGAAAGGGAAGATTAGATTCCCCTGTAGGTTATGTGAAGGAGAGCATATTCTTCACCTTTTTCCTCTTATGGATAAAGCTTCCAAAGTTTTGGGAAACCTTGCAGCTCCTCAACCCCAACTTCGCATTGGTTATCAATAAATTTCTTCTGACCCTCTCTCAGTTGGTAAAGATATCAACTTGGATTCATCTCTTTTCCATCCTGCTCTTCCTAAGCGAGACTCTCTTGTATCTGTTCTCGACCAAACATTGGTCGAAAAGAGTGTCGACTTGGTCCTGACACCAGTTGATGACTCTGTTCCGAAAGAGAGTGGTGATCATACTGCTCATGTTCTTCTTGTCTCCTTAGATTCTCATGAATTGGAGAGTGACCCCCCTGCCCCGGTTGTTCAGGAGAGTCATTCTCCTATTCCTGCAAAGCATGGGGGCAATCATATGATACCCCCACCAAGTAGTTATGTCGTCTGTTTTGATTGGAGTCAATTGACTGCTTTCCGCCTCCCATATTATGAGCCTTTCTAGATCATAGTGCAAGCCTATAATATGGTAGTACATGGCACTATATTAGACGAAGGCGCATCTGTTAGCATCATGTCTTCTACTACTTAGCAGGCTTTGGGTTCCCCACAGTTTGTGCCTGTCACTCAAAATTTGTTGGCCTTCAACGGAGGAACCAGTGAGCCCTTGGGGATCCTTCCAAAGTTCCCTATTACTTTGGGAGGAAAGACCGTCTATATAGATCTGATGGTAGTCCAAGGTCTGTCGTATTTCAATCTTCTCCTTGGACGCGACTATGTTTATGCCATGGGAGCTCTTGTTTCTTCACTTTTCCATGTGGTTTGTTTTCCGCACGAAGGGAGAATTGTGACCATTGATCAACTGTCGTTCATTGGTCACTATGCACCTCCTTTGCAACCATCATCCCCTATCGGCTCTTGTTTTCAAGCAGTACCTTCTTCGCCATAGGTCAATTATGTGGTTGCCCATTCCGTCTCCGCATTTGATGATGACCACACAGATGGTATTGTACATTATGTACTGGGGGCATTGGAACCCGATCTGTCTTTGGTACCCAATGACATGTATTCCTCCCAGAGCGTGGTTCTTCCATCTAATTAAGACCTCTTGGGAGCCATGTTCTCTTATGGGTCATGAACAGATGTCATGAGGATAGTTCTTGGTCCTGTGTCAACCTCGTTAAAAAATGAAACAAGGATTCGTGAGGATAGCTCCTGGCCTTGTGTCAACCTCGTTAAATAAATGAAACAAGGAGTCATGAGGATAGTTCCTAGTCTTGTGTTAACCTCGTTAAAAAATGAAACAAGGGTCGTGAGGACAGTTCTTAGTCTTGTGTTAACCTCATTAAAAAATAAAACAAATGGTCTGAGCATAGTTCCTTGTCTTGTGTCAAGCTCGTTAAAAAATGAAACAAGGGTTTTGAGGATAGTTCTTTTACTGTGTCAACCTCGTTAAAAAATGAAACCACTCTCGTTTCCAAATCGAGTCTTTGATTAAGATCTCGTAAAATCCCAGTCGAGTCTTTCTTAGATCTCAAAAGTAAACCTTCATTCAATCCACCTAGTTGACTGAAATGAAGCTTGGGGGGCATGTATGTCGATTGAGTCATTATGTTGGGGGCATGCAAACTTATAACACGCATAGTTTTTCGTTTCAAGCTTGTGTAAACATGAAACCGAATCCAAGTAGAGTTCTCCATGGTTCAAGATTGTTTAAAAATGAACCCATGCCCAATTTACATCTCGTGATTGGAATTTTATCAGCTAATTTTTGCTAGAAGATCCTTGGTTGTTTCATTCCATCGCCACCATCTCTTTGGCCGATCATATGCTTTCACTTGGTTGTTTTTCCTTTCCTGAAGAACCACAACGATGAGTGGTTTTATTAGCCAGCCTCTTGACCATTACATGTTTTGAGAAGTTCCTCCATTGTCGGACCCAATTGCTACCGTTTCTACAACTCATTCCTCCATGACGCGTCACCTTTCTGCTCTCTTATAACTCACAAAAAATGAAAAGATCGTCGAGTATTTTTCCCTTTTGACTCGTAAAAGAGAATAAAATGGGGGGTCCGCTTTCAAGTTCTTTTCTGACCCTTTAAGCACGAGAAGGTTGCCAAGCTCTTGTCATTTTGAACTCGTTAAAGGATGTGAAACGTTGTTTATCGAGTATACATTTACCCCTTTTTCGAGCTGGGATGAACTATTTACGAAAAAGGTACTCCTTGACTGAAATGGTCAAGCGGTTCTCTTGAGTATCATTTTCTACCTTTTCGGGATCAAGAGACACAAATGTATGAAAAGGGACCATGTGGAGTTTTCTTTTCCATGTCTTTTTCAAACTCTCTAAACATGAAAAAGATATAGAGTTTCACCATTGTCGGACTCGTTAAAATATTAAATGACATCGGATTCGTCACCATGACGAACATGAGCTTCTTCTTCCTAGGGCTCATTAAACTTACTAGGTCGAATTCATTTGAAGGATGGACTTACAATGCAATCACATGTTATCCCCTTCAAGCTTGCGATAAAAAATAATTGGGGTACCTGCCAAAAATGGTGGGGGGAAATTTGGAAATTCGATCAGTTGTGTTGGCAACTCACTCTTGAACATGACACTTTCTGCTTCGTGTCGGGTTGGGATGTCCTCACCTCATATTCGACCTTCTTGGGTTGGGACATTTATTTTTGCCTTCAATTTGATCTTTTCCATGTCATCATGACCACCGATCATATGGATCCAAAAGCTACCAAACTTCGAGTCATGTCGCCGATATGTTCAAGAGTTGTCCTTCTCCAGTTACACTTACCCTTGATTCTCTGTATCATCCAAAATCATTTTGCATCCCTTTGTCTCGTGTCGATGATGTGGGATACATCATGGCCCTCCTTCGACACGGTTGCTTCTCGTCAACTTCAACTTATTATCCAAGAAGTTGACCGAGAGACTCCCTTCCAGTACCTTAGAGCTTCCGTGCCCTAATGGCAAGTTCTTCAAACTCGACGACAAGTTCACATCATTGGCTTTCGATCGGGTGATTTTACGGGTGTTCGACTTCAGTTCCTTTATTCACATTCTGTGAATTGTGCTGATCGTACCTTGAGAACCATTATCATTATTGGTGGTTTCTCTCGCACTTGTTAACAGTTCACATCATCAGCTGGTAATCAAGCGATTTTCTAGCATGTTCGACATCAACACATCTATTCACATGTTAGAATTTGTACTTTGATCAGGTCGTGTTGGAGCGCAATACCCTGGGCTCAGATTACAAAAGTCCAGGTTGAAAGGCGGTATGACATGATTGTACTAATATGCATGTCTCTCTCAGATGGATGGTTGTGACCATACCATGAGTTTTCATATGTGATCCTTCTCATTATTGGATGGTTGCAGCCATACCTTGCTTTCGATATGATCCTCTTTACCGGATGGTCACACTCATACCTGGATCCATTTACATGATCATTCTCCGGATGGCTGCATCCATGCCGCACATATCATTTCACAGAGTTTTTAGTTATGTATATGTATCTGTACTTGCTTGCAGCTTTTCCGATGGTGAACTTTGGTTCCCTGCACTGATTCATAAAACATTTCACCCCTCACTCTAGTTCGGCCTTCACGCTTTAGGGGGCATATGTTACACTTTGTCACTGTCCCAGTACTCCCCATTCCATGATCCTAGAGGACCTCTATAGTGAACCCTACATGCTTTCCTTTCATGAAGAAACTCCCATTGTGTCCCTCTTCATGAGTAGAACAATTCCCTTTTGCATCATTTTCCAAAAATCTTCTGTTTTTCCCATTTTACAAGACCGGCACTAATGACCCATCTGCTCCTCGCACTGACATGAAGGGATTACAACTATCCCTAGCGCCGACCAGAGCGACTGAGCCTTTTTTCGTTCACACCGATCCTCTTTTGGAAAGTGTTTAAAATAAGTACCCAAAGCTTCCAGCTCTAGAAGCTTCATAACGGAAGTCTGGTAAATGGTTAGGCCGGATGGAGTCGAGGAGGTCATTTTGGGCTCCTTTCCCCTATTAGGATGGAACTACCTCAAGAGATAAGACCTCATCCCATGAGAAGATGAACCATATCCCTTCCATCCATGCTATATAAACCTCCCTTTTTCCCAAGAACAAGCTAGTGTTAGCTTTTAGTTCTAATTAGGCTCTGGTTGAAGTTTTGATTGTGGAGTAATCAACAATTTATTCATAGTTGTAGCTCTCTAGTTATGTGTGAGGGAGAAGTGTGAATTTGGTTTAGTGTGAAGACTAAAGGGAAGAGCCTTAAAACTACCATTGTTGAGGCCATCATTGGATGCTAACGGAAGCGTGTGGGAACCTGGATTCTTCGAGGGAGAAGAAAAAATTCAAGACAATGGTTGTAATCTCTTCTTGATTTAATATGTATGCAACTATCAATTGATTTCCTACATAATATGTCATCTCACATGTTTATGACTTAATGTTTCTTGACTTGTTAAGTAGGTTTAATGCAATTTGTCTATTATCACGGTTGTTGGTTGTTGTTGTTTACTTGTTTCAGGTGCTCGAAGAAGGAAACGGGAGATAGCTGGAGGGAGCAAGCAAGGTCATCACCAAACGGGATAAGCATACTAAGAGGTAGGCCCTCTTAATTGGTTCTAACTTAAGGAAATCTTTCATAGAATGTCTTGTTTGTGGCTAGACCTACTCTTGGGCTAGAGGAATTGTTTGTGTCCGCACTTAGAATTTTACTTCACCACAGCATTGCGCCTAAAAGCCTTAACATATTAGTCGATGCATGAAGTTCTTTACATAAAGCATAGTAATGGAGTCTTTTTTAGGTGCATGGAGGCAAATGAATCAAAGAAGGTACTTCAAGATCTACATGACGGACCCGTCGGGGGTCACTTTGCGGGAAACACCACTGCGCATAAAGTGATGCAAGCCGGTTTCTACTGGCCCACATTATTCGAGGATGCACATTCTTATGCCTGCAAGTGCCCATTCTGTCAGCGATGTGCCAGAAAAACACGAAGATCAGCAGCCCCACTTCATCCCATTGCAGTGACCAAACCATTCAAATAGTGGGGCTTGCACATCATTGGGGAAATTTTCCCTCATTCGTCAAAGCAACACGCTACTTCCTAACAACAACTAACTACTTCACACGATGGGCAGAAGTAGTGCCGCTCAAACAAGTGAACGATCAGGAGGTCATCAGCTTTCTCCATGTTAGGGTCCAACCCTAACCCCCTTATTTATGTAATAGGGTCGAGTCATAGTTCTAGTTATTTAAAGAGTCAATAAAGCCCATATTAATAATTGTAAGTGGTTGACCCACATTTAAAGAAGGGACCCCGGCTAGTTGCAAATGGGCCATGGTATTAGATAGATGGTATTAATAAGAACCATGGTACTGACCCATGGTATTGCATGTATGAATGCTATATAAAGGATAGAAACTCCCCTTGAGGAGCGTCGTGTCTTATTTTGTAATTTAGCCCAGCTCTATTGGAGGTTGCCCCCTTGAAGAGGCAAGTGAACATTGCTTTCCTTTCTAAATAATAAAATGCATGTTGTTATTTCTTATTATTCTGTGTTCTGGGTATATTTCTTCACATACTTGGTATTCTGGTATCTTCTCACAGGTCAAGAGCATAACAAGTGGTATTAGAGCACTTTCCATGGCCGGTGGGATCTCCATTTTTAGTAGAATTTTTTTTTTTTGGCTAGAGACGTGTTCTGGCGTCTTTAAACCACAGGATCTGTCGTTGAGCGCATACACCTGCGGACTTGGGGAGACATGCACGTAGGAAATACAAGAGGTGGTCACACTTGTTGGACTCCCTTGTAACCCCTGTGGGTACCCCTTCGAGTAGTAGTGCATTAGACAGAACCGTGCACGGACTGTCTTCCAAGTACCCTCTAGGTATATCGGCAGCCCCCTAGGCTCTCTTGAAACCTCGCCATAGATAAACCGTCAACCGTCTTGCTACTACAGTACACCGAGAACAGCACTCGGGGAGATTTCTCACGCATATGATAGGGTAGTCGGATTGTACGGCTAAGGGTACGGTTGATCCTCCTTGGTTAGTGCCCTAGAATATTGGGCCAAGTACTACTGTCAGACCCTTATGTATATTGTGATCTGTAGCACCTGACACTCCTTGACACCATAGTTCCCTTGTCTCTCTCTAGATCACACATCATCTTTGGCAGATCAGATCTAGCAAGGTGGGTTCTATCACAGCTGCAACAATTAGTTCTGTCATTCAGATCTCTTAGATCCACCATTTAGATCTATTAGATCTGCCAATCAGATCTATCAGATCCGCCATTCAGATCTAGCAGTTTGGGTTTTGTAGCAGTCGCAACAATCAGATCCGCCATTCAGATTTAGCAGCAGGGGTTCGATCACTGCCACATTCCTACTCATACTCTGTAGTTGAGGGTTTCACCGGCAAATCTGATTATTTGTGTGGCTCCTATACTTGGGCGTGATTCTCGCAGGACATTGGGCAGAATTAACTTTTCTGGGAATCGGCTACTGCAGTATTCCTAAGCGAGGAGTAAAACTCCTTTCGGAGTAAACAAAAGTATGAGACCCTCCCGGGATGCTTTAGGATACTTAGCCCATAAGAAACAGGTCGACGGGCTGGTACCATTCACTTGTCAGCGTCAAAATTTCAGGTGGTCCCAAATTTTTTTTCACAATAACAACAAGTGCACTAGATCGGTGTATGGTACAAACCAGAGCTCAAGCTATGGCCAATGAGAAGATCGACACCCTTGAAAAAAAGTTGGAGGCATTAACGAAGTAGATCTAGACCTTAACTGACACAATCACAAAGGGCAAGTCAAGGGAAATCGAAGGCATATGATTTTAATGAAAACCTTGAGGGCGAGTCTAGCCATTCTCTTCACTTCTATGGAAACCACCAACAGTCCCAGCTTTGACCACCCAAGCTATACATGTATAAATTTGATGGCTCTCACCCGGGCATATGGCTAGCACAAATGGAGCAATATTTCACATTGAATCACATCAAAGATGATGCAACTAAGCTAAGTGTGGGAAGCATATACTTGGACCAAGAAAGATGGCAATGGTGGCAGTGGCAACAACGCTACTATGCAATGCCACTAACTTGGCAGATATTCTCAAAAGCCCTTTCTGATCGCTTTGATCATGAATCTAACTTTTTGGGTCATCTTACTAAGCTCTGATAGACAAGCACAGTGCAAGAATATATTAAAGCCTTTGAAGCATTAGCCTTCTGCACAAGAGGTCTAGCAGATGAATTCTACTTGGAATGTTTTATCTGTGGTCTTAAAGACACCAGACAAGCCCACGTCCGACTACAACACCCAGTCTCATGGCTAGTAGCTTGCAAGATAGCTCGTGAAGTATAATGCACGTTAGCGGCCCAGTCGACTCATCCAAATTTCATAGCCAAGGGATGCCCCACCCAGGCTCCGAGCACTACCCAAACACTTAAGGTTCAAAAGGTGTCACCAGCAGAAATGGCGGAAAGAAGAAAGCAAGGATTGTGTTAATACTGTGATGAGAAATACTCCCCGGGGCATAAATGCAAGGAACCCAAATTCTTTCAAATTGATGCTACTGATCATATTTCATCTGAGTAAGCCCCACCATTTGAGGGACCAGAGGATGAAGATGAGGACAACAAGCCAGACATTGAGCTCCCAGCTACACCTGAAGAACCAGTTATCTCGCTTCATGCTTTGGCAGGAATTTCTTCTCCCCAAACTCACAAAATCAAAGGTTTTATTAAGCGTCGCCATGTAGTAGTCTTGATTGATAGTGGCAGTACGCATAGCTTTATCCATCAAAGAGTCACTGAAGCAGTGCATTGTTTTGTCAGAGCAGTCTCTAATTTCCAAGTCCATATTACTGATGGGGGACAATGAAATGTGAAGGCTGCTGTGATAATGTCAAACTTCAAATGGGGGATTATCACCTAAAGACCCACATGTTTGCCATCAACATGGGTGGGTGTGACATTGCCTTTGGTGCTGAATGGCTCCGCACACTCGGCCCAATCACAATGGATTTCCAGGAGTTATATATGATCTTCAATTAGAATAACCACACACATACCCTCCGCAGACCCCAGGGAGGTGCTCCTTTTATCATCAGCTCGCATAGCATGGAAAAATTGTTAAAAAAGGGCCACCATGGAGTTATAGCCCAATTTAATGCCATCCAGGCCTTCGAACCCACTTCTCTTCATATTCATTCGGAGATGCAACAGGTCTTAAACAACCATCTGTAGCTCTTTGACAAGCCTCATGAGCTTCCACCCTCGAGAGGGGAACATGATCATAGCATTACTTTCGTCCCAGCGGCACAACCACCAAATGTGCACCCATATAGATATCCTTTCACCAAAAAGAATGAAATTGAAAAAATCATCAAGGAACTCCTGGAAGCCGGTGTCATTCATCCTAGCATTAGTCCTTATTCATCGCATGTGGTCATGGTGCTCAAGAAAGATGGGGAATGGCATATGTGTCCAGACTTCAGGTCCCTCAACAAACTGACGGTCAAAGATAAATTTCCCATCTCGGTTGTTGATGATTTGTTGGATGAACTAAATGGGGCTCAATTCTTTACTAAGCTCGACCTTCGCTCGGGCTATCACCAAATTCGCCTGAAAGAAGTAGACATTCCAAAGACTGCCTTTCAAACTCATGAAGGCCATTATGAATTCCTGGTCATGCCATTTGGTCTCTGTAATGCCCCATCCACTTTTCAGAGCCTCATGAATCACATGCTCAAACCATATCTCAGAAAATTTGTCCTTGTTTTCTTTGATGACATCCTCATCTACAGCCTCACCTGGGAAAAACATCTTCAACATATAGATTTGCTCTTGCAACTGCTCTGGAAGCATAAATTAGTTGTCAAATTTTCCAAGTGCTCTTTTGCATGGAATAAGTTGAGTATTTGGGCCACATTGTGGGGCGTGAAGGTGTCAGGGTGGATCCCAAAAAGATCTAGGCAATGCAGGATTGGCCTCAACCAAAGACCCTGAAGAGCTTGAGAGGATTTTTGGGTCTCACCGGCTACTATAGCAAATTTGTCCACAATTATGGTCACATTGCTAGACCCCTCACTCACCTTCTCACGAAAAATTCATTCCTCTGGAATGATGAAGCGCAACAGGCATTTATAGCTCTCAAACATGCCATGTGTTCCACTCCCATATTGGCACTACCCAACTTCACCAAATCTTTTGTGTTTGAATGTGATGCTTCAGGTACAGGTATTGGGGCTGTCTTAATGCAGGAAGGTCGACCCTTGGCCTTCACTAGCCAACAACTAAGTGGGACAAATATGCGACAATATACCTATGAGAAGGAGATGATGGCCATCTTACATGCAGTGGATACCTAGCAACCATACTTATTGGGACGGCGTTTCCAAATCCGCACAGACCATCAAAGCCTTAAATATTTTTTGGAGCAACACCTATCCTCGCCACAACAAAATAAATGGCTAGCCAAAATGTTGGGATAAGATTACAAGATAATTTACAAGAAATTGTGAGAAAATGTCATAGCGGATGCTTTATCATGCTAATTTGAGGAGGAACGCACCCTATTAGCAATCTCTCTTCCCATTCCAGAGTGGATTGAAGAGGCTCACAAGGAATGGTTTTCACATCCTTTTCTCTCCCAACTCATTAATAAATTGCAGGCGGATCCAAATTCCACAGCGGGCTACTCTTGGCAGGATGAGATTATTCGCTACAAGGACAAAGTAGTGATATCACCAACATCCACCCTCAAAAGTCACATTTTGGCAGAGTTTCACTCATCTCCCACTGTAGGTCATTCAGGCTTTCAGAAGACTTATGCTCACACTCGAAGTTCATTCTTTTGGACAGGCATGAAAAAGGACATTCTTACTTTTGTAGCTGAGTGTGATGTGTGTCAATGCCACAAAGGAGAAACAATCAAATCCCCAGGCACATTACAGCCATTGCCCATCCCTACCTCAATCTCGACAAAGGTTTCTATGGATTTCATTACGGGTCTTCCAAAGTCAGGCAACAAGTCAGTCATCATGGTGGTTGTCGACAGACTTTCTAAGTATGCTCATTTTTGCGCCCTACCCCACCCTTTTACACCAGCTTTGGTGGCTCAATATTTCATGGACCAGATCTTCAAATTTCATGGCATGCCCACTTCCATTGTGTCTGATCGTGACCCAATCTTCACTAGTAACTTTTGGCAGGAACTCTTCAGGCTACAAGGTACCCAACTACAACTCAGTACTTCCTATCATCCCTAAACTGATGGTCAAAATGAAGCAGTCAAAAAATTTCTAGAGACCTACCTCAAGTGTTTCACTTCAGAAAAGCAACATCTATGTGTACAATGGTTACCTCTAGCCAAATGGTGGTATAATACTAACTATCATGCCACCACAAAAATGACTCCATATGAAGCAGTTTATGGTCAACTCCCTCCTTCACCTACTTCTTATATCTAGGGATGCTCGAAGGTTTAAGCAGTGGATCGACCCCTACAGAACCATGTAACGATGCTAGCCCACCTCAAAGAGAATCTCCATCAAGCTCAAAATCGCATGAAGCAACAAGCAGACCAACATCATTCAGAGCTCAAATTTCAAGAAGGGGATCAGGTATTCTTGAGGCTGCAACCATATAAGAAAACATCACTCAAAGACAAGGGTTGTCAGAAATTATCTCCAAAATTATACGGACCGTATCAAATACTTCAGCACATCGGAGAAGTAGCCTACAAGCTAGCCTTGCCACCCACTGCAAAAATCCATCCCGTCTTCCATGTCTCATGCCTCAAGAAAGTGGTTGGGAACCATTGCAGAATTCAAACTAGTCTACCGGAATTGGATGAAGAAGGTTCAATCTGGCTCCAACCTGAACAAGTTCTTGACACACGAGAATAGCACCTGCACAGCTGCATGATCAAGGAAGTCCTCGTCAAGTGGAAAGACACCTCTCCAGAAGATGCAACCTTGGAACCAGCCACTGTTCTTCAACAGTTTCTGCAACTTCAGCCTTGAGGACAAGGCTATTTTTATGGGGGAGGGCATGTTAGGGTCCAACCCTAACCCCATTATTTATGTAATTGGGTCAAGTCATAGTTATAGTTAGTTAAAGAGTCAATAAAGGCCATATTAATAATTGTAAGTGGTTGACCCG
Source organism: Pinus tabuliformis (assembly GCA_031772625.1). Classification (NCBI taxonomy): domain Eukaryota; kingdom Viridiplantae; phylum Streptophyta; class Pinopsida; order Pinales; family Pinaceae; genus Pinus; species Pinus tabuliformis. Next base: position 380,275,381 of record CM062812.1, on the reverse strand, counting down.
CATTTAAAGAAGGGACCACAGTTAGTTGCAAATGGGACATGGTATTAGATATATGGTATTAATAAGAACCATGGTACTGACCCATGGTATTGCATGTATGAATCCTATATAAAGGATAGAGACTCCCCTTAAGGAGTGTCGTGTCTTATTTTATAATTGAGCCCAGCTCTATTGGAGGTTGCCCCCTCGAAGAGGCAAGTGAACATTGCTTTCCTTTTTGAATAATAAAATACATGGTCTCATTTCTTATTTTTCTGTGTTCTTGATATATTTCTTCACATACTTGGTATTATGGCATCTTCTTGCAGGTCAAGAGCATAACACTCCAGCAGAACATCATCTCACGCTTCGACGTTCCAGTATCACTTATTTTTTATAATGCAACTTATTTTTCATCTTTGAAACTCTATGACTTTACATTACAAAATGGTATTGTGTTAAAGAATTCATCCAACTATTACCTGCAAGGAAATAGTCTAGCAAAGTCTACAAATAAAAACCTCATCTGTATAATCAAGAAGATCGCTTTATCCAAGCAATGCAACTGGCATACCACTGTGACGAATGCATTATGGGCTGACCATGTAACACCCAAGCCCTCTCTGAATACCTCATCGTACTTCCTGGTTTATGGTAAGGAAGCCATCCTTCCACTAAATATCTACTTGTCGACACTTCAGCTTTCCCAAGAATCCCAGGGCAAGCCTTGCCAACTAGTTCAGCAACAGATGGATGCTCTCCATAAGCTTTAGGAAGAAAGGATGAAAGAAAAATAAAAATTCACACTCCACCATAACTGTATCAAGATATGGTTCGATAAGAAGTCTGTAGGGAAAGCTAACTTCGATGTTGGTGACTTAGTTCTGAAATGGGATCCATGAAGACAAAGGCAAACATATGAAGTTCCAGTCTCTGTGGATTCGTCCATACACAGTCCACGAGAAGCTTGGCCCTCACACGTATCATTTGCAATCACTTGACAAGAGGATTGACAACCTTCTTGTCAATGACCAAGATCTCAAGCATTACTTCCAGTAGGATGGGCCATGCCCGTGCCATGTACATAGTCTGCTTGTTGCTTGTTGCTTTCACCTCGTTTGCTTTGCTTACTATCTTTGTTTTTACTTTGTTTGTTCTGCTTACTATTTTTTTTTACAATTGTTTTGTTTGCTTGGTATATTACTATTTTTGTTTCCGGAAATAAGTTCTGCCAACTACTACGTTCTGGATTTTGAATAAGAGTATGTGGCAATTGAGGAGACCTGTGACACTGCAACACTTGGCAATTCTTGTGTCCATCTTTTATGTGCTTAGTTATAACCTTCAGCTGATGAAGTATTGATGGAAAATACGAACCGTCTGCAAGGGAATTTTTGGTCCAACCATGAACTTGTGTCCACACTAGGAAGCCCCGTGCCTGTACTCAACCTTTCTGCTCTGTGTGTTCAAGCTCGTCCAACTAGTAGAAACGGAGAAGGGGAAAATCCAAATGAGCAAACCTATGTCAAAGGTCTTACATGCTTCTCTGAAGGAACAACCTCTTCTACTCTCAATAAGTCGAGATCCCTCTTCTGCCCCAAAAATAAATAAGTACCTGTGCATAGTCCTCTTGAAAAATACAAAGGCAAAAGAAGAGAAAGGCTTCCTGCACAAAGAGGTGAAACATGCAACTCCACCGGGATATTGACCAGGCTCGCTGGCAGTGGAGCAATGTTTGTGTTTCTACGTGACTCCATTAGGGTACTGTCCAGGCCTGTTGGCAGTGGAGCAACACAAGAGATGAAAACTTATACTCTGAAGATCTTCAACTTGCGAGCTAAACTAGCCTTCCCGGATTTGAAACATTGTGATCAAGCTGAAATTTTGTTTGTGTTTGACTGAGTTGGCAAAGGGTGAACCATGTATGTCCATGGGGTAAGTGGGGAAGCCAAAGTAACCCACACAGTGATTCAATACTCCCTGAAATACCAAGGCCCTGTGCTAGCAACGAACCAAAACAGAGAAGCTTGAGTTCTACTAGTGTGTCGCCAAGTGTTGTAGCAACTACAACCACCCTCCAAAATTTTGGCCAGCACCCAATTTCAGAGTCTCCCTTGAGAGTTTCATTTGATGACTACGCACCCTCAGGTTCACTCTGTGAGCCTGTGTGAGTCATTTCATTCAAGTTTTTGCATGTTGGTGTATAAGTCATTCTTGCAACCATGTTCTAGTTATGCTCAAAGTCTTCAGTTCGTGTGTACTTGTTGTGTTCGCTATGAAAGCATCTATCGCACTCACACACGAAGTCACATTCACTATCGCATAAGCATCGTCACAGTCGATCAACGATCAATCATGAGTTTCGTTCTTGTCACTTGCACCGTCAATAAGTCATGTTGAACATGTGTGTTTGGATGGTTTGAGTTGTCTCTTTGTCAAGGCATGTGAGTGTGTGTTTGCATGATCACCTGTGCATCTTTTGGTTGTTCACACACTTAGTCATTTTGTTGAAGTTCTGACGACCGAACTCCCCTCTAACAACCGGACCATCACCCCACCATCGACTCAATCGACTGTCACCCAGAACAGCGCAGAAGCATCAAGCAAGTATTTCCAAGTTGCGCTAATCGCAAGCAATCCAATCAACTTTCATGTTGGCCACCCGGAGAGTCAGGCCGGGCAGCCACCCGGGACTGAATCCCCTCAAAAATTGCACAGAGGCTACTAACCTTGCCCGCCCTATTGACTGAAGAAATTGTACAGACAAGTTGGAAAGACACCAAGTGTCCATCCTTGTCTCCCTCTGAAAATTGCGCAGTTTTCCCAGTCAGTCCTCCCGACAGTCAACTGGCTGCTCATCCAGGAAATTGTGAAGTTTTCATGAGTAGGATTTCTGCTACCCAGCAATCTGCTCAGCTCAAAAATTGCGCAGATATGATCAGTAGGCTGGCCTCCCAACCTTAGTGTAATTTCCCTCGCCAATAGCTCCTAGCAGCAGACTACCAGTTCCCTCCAGGAATTGTGTAGTTTCTACTGCCAATCTCCCAGCAGCTAATTGCTTGTTCCTCTTGGGAATTGTGCAGTTTCTACTACCAGTGACCCAGCAGCCAACTGTCAGTTCCCTCTGGGAATTGTGCAGTTTTAGCTATCAGTCTCCCGTCCAGTTCCTCCAAAAAATTGTGCAATTCCTGCTTGTTGATCCTCCATGCAGCCTAACCTGTTCCTCCCGAAAATTGCACAAATTTTTCCTTCCAGCCCCTACTACCCGCTCGTTCTAGAAAATGTGGAGATTCTGTTTACCTTGCCTTCCTATAGCCTAGACTGTCCCTGCCAAAATTTGTGCAGTTTTTTCTTCCAGCCAAGCTAGACCTCAAGGACAGTCACTGTCAACTTGGATTGCCTATCTTCATCACACAGTGACTCTTGCGTAGATTTCATCAGTAGTGCCCAGAGCCATCATCCCGCCTCGCAACCTTGCTGCATCTCCTGGTCACCTACATCCGAAATGATCATGTGTCATGGTAGACTAGGAAGTTTTTGGATTTGATGTCATCTCGTCATGAGTGATTGCAGGTACAAGTACACCAAAAAACATGGCGCAATGATGAATGGGATGAATGAAGAGAGCACATGCAGAATGACAGGTTCACCAATGGATGAACGAATGATGCATGTGAAGCGATGTGCATGTGAAGCGATGTGCTCGACATGCACTCCAGCAGTAGCATGAATGTACCAGGACTGTCATGTCAAGTCATGTCATAAGTCATGTTGTCCACATCTCCACTATGGCCATGTTGTCAAATCAATGTAATGTAATGTGGAAGTCCAAGAGACCCACTTGTTGTACAAAGAGTCATGTAAAGTCGAAAAGTCACAGAAGTCAAACAGTCATGAGGGTAGCCAAAGAGCCACAAGGGTTAGTTTCACCCTTGGCTATAAATACCCCCTCATTTGTACATGCAAAGGATTTTTTCACCTCAACTCCTCGCACATATCCAAGAGAGTCTGTAATCTTTCCTTTGAGGAGTAAGTAATGGCCCCGACGCCCCGCGCTTGGGGTTAGTGATGTATAGTGTAACGATGTGTCTTGGAACTTTCGCTTAATTCAAAAGCCTGCTAACAAGCCAATGTGTTTTCACACATGTATTGTAACTGTTGTAAGACTAATCTTGAACACTTGTAATGCATGTTGCTTTAACCTATGTTGAACACTTGAACTATTTCACTTGTTGTAATACATAATATGTTAATGGAAATGTGTTGTATATGCTGTTAACGTTGTCTTTCCCATGGTGGCTACCCTCCCGAAGATCAGACAAACCTTTCACATAAAACTTGTTGTAACAACCGTTGCACTCATGTGGACTCATCCGCTGAGTGTTGTACATGTTATCTTACTTTATGTGTTGTGACTGTCATATCTATGTTGACTGCTCCTCCGAAAGTTGTGCACGTCTTGTTGTGTTGTGTGCTCCTAGCCGAGTTGGGACTTCATCCCAACCAACTTGGGACTCACTCTCACCCTCTCCCTCTACAGTGAAATAACCATTGACACAAGTACACTTGCAATCACCAGGCACGCAAACCTCACTTCTCGAAGATAAAGCAGACCACTCTCCTGTGCTAACAAGTAAGAGTTGAGGAAAATCCTTAAGACAATGGAAACCGAGCCATCATACCAGATGGGACTCCCACACCAAAGGGTGTGAGGCCTAGTTGGGACTTCATACCGAGGTAATCCCCTGAATGTTGGTGGATCCAGCACCGTCAACAAGTCTGAACACACATTCGTACACCATACATCACTAGCCCCAATAGTGGAGTGTTTGAGCCATTGCTCGCTCCTCAAAGAAAATATTACAGACTCTCAAGGCTATGTGGGAGGAGCCAAGGTGAATATTCCTTTACATGTACAAACGAGGCATATATATAGCCAAGGGTGAACTTGACCCTTGTAACTCTTCAACTTCCCTGATCACTGTTAGACTTACATGACTCTTCGACTTACATGGCTCTTTAACTTCATCTGCGAATCTCTTGGACTTCCACGTTACATTACATTGATTGCACAAGTATGACCCAAAGTAGTGATGTGGTCGAGGTGACTCATGACACAACTCGACATGTCATTGTTGGTCTACACATGTTGGTTGTGTTGTTCATGTTGAGTTGTTGTGCTGCTGAGTGATGAGTGTAGTCGTGGTGTACCATAGCTTCATCTCTCCATGGAAAAGTGTCCGGAGTCTTCAATGGTCTTGGTGTTCACTTGATGGTTCATGCATGTGCATGTGTCTCCTTCGCTTTCTACTTGGTATGCTTCGTATGTTCATCCAACCATGAGCAAGTCTTCTAGCATGTGCTCCTTGTTCATCTCGTTCATCATCACGCCATGTCTCATCCATGTACCTATTTTTGCAATCACTCATGATGAGACGACATCAAATCCAAAAATCCCTTAGTGTACCATGATGCATTGTCTTTCGTTTCCAGGTGTAGATGACTGTGAGAGAGGACAAGGCTATGAAACAGTACAGAGCACATGTGAGGCCAGGATGCGAGGCTCCAGGGAATTGTCGAGAAAAACTACACAGAGGTCACTAAGAGGCTAGGTTGAGCAGTCTGGGATAACAATGACATCTGTGGGATATGGCTCAGCTGGGAGGCAGAATTGCGCAATCTTTTTGGGGAAGGCAGTGCAGATAGCAGGAGGCACTGGCAGTGAAAACTACATAGTTTTCCAAAGGAGGCTAGGATCGAGCTGTGGGACCCTGCTGATGAGAACTGTGCAGTTCTGGGAGGCGGTCAAGCAAGACATGACTACGCAATTTCCAGGTTGAGCGAGGTGTCGAGCAGCAGGTGGACTGTCAATGAAAACTGCACATTTTTTAGGAGGAGTGGAGAGCATGCCGGCCTGTGGACTTCCTGGAAAAATTACATAATTTCCCGAGACAATGCAGTGATATGTAGTGGGTGCCTGTCCCTCATGTGGTAGCCTGGATAACTTTTGCGCAGTTTTGGAGATGAGTGCAGCCCTGGATCATTGATCAAGTTAAATTCTTTGGTTGACTAGCGGGAGGCTTGATGGGTAGGCCATAACTATATACAACTTGGCTACTCCATCAGAACTTTAGTCTAAAATTTCTCACCCGTAAACCTTATATGTTGTTGATCACTAAGCCTTTTTTTTATTCTAATATCATTGATGAGGTTTCCCAATGGTTTTATATCCTTGGTAAGACCAGGAGAAGAATGAAATAATGCCTTAACTCTATTGCATTGCATTGGCAGTTGAAAACCATCCTGGGACGAGTGTTGAAAGAAAAATAAGAAGAGAAGTACAACATATTTGTAGCTTTGGAGGACATTAAGTGTGCTCAGTGGAATCAACGTTGTTGGATGGAGCATTCAGATTCCTATTTTGTTAGAAATATGTTGTAATTGATGTCATCGGATGTCAAAGGATCTATCATTGAGTAGAAAATATCATTGGTTGAAGGTAGATTCATGAACTAGTGAAATAGGTTTGAAGCAACATATTTAGATCATCTTTTGCATCAATAGATCAACCCAGATGATATTGGAAATTACTTAGATCGGTAGGCCTTGAAGATATCTTTCCAACGATATATCGAAGTCAGAAAAAGATCCCTTGGAGCAAAAGATATGGGCAGTCAAAAGTTGCAAGCTAAAAATTTCAAGGTGCAAAGCCAAATTTGGTGTTGGGGCTATCTATCTACAAAGTTAGCGACAGTATTGGCATTTGGCCAAAAAAGGCGGAGATTTTGGCAGAGGTTGAGGTTAAACATTGTTCATTTCAGTAGGCGGATCAGGCGCCAAATGTCCCCACCGACAGATCATGTGAATTGTGGGGCCCCATGCCCTATTGTACATTAACCAGGGGGTGTCTATTATTGGTGGTTTTTCCCAAATTTTCGATCATAAGATCGATGATCCTAGTTAAAATTAGACCTCCCCTTAGTTCAAACCACTAGGGGGGGTCTACGAAAACCACTAGTGATATTCTAAGACCATGACCATCACCGCATGACCACAACATGTGATTGTGAATGTAGAACCACAAGACAACAGGCGAATAACTAACAGGTGATAGCGAAACCAACCTACATAGGACCGACCAATCAGAAGCAACTAAGTGGCAGGAAATGGTGGCCCAATCAGATGACATGGCACTCATACACAAGGACATGTGGCAGGCATTTTGGAATTTTTGAGTTCCTAAGTGTGCCATTTTCGGATGACACCTGGACCACTCAGAGGAGGCCACATGGTACATGTGGTGAGAGCATGATGACATTAGGCAGGATGACCAATTGATAAGCACTCATGGTTTTAAGGTTGGGGTCATAATGCTTCATTATATGGATGAAAGGGCCATCAAATAGCTGCTTGGGCCATTCGACTATGAATGGACCAAGTCGACAGAGTTTTTGGCAAAGTTTTCCATACCTGGAAGTTTACCAAGTTTCGCACTGAGTATAACCAAGGCTAAATGGCACCTTGGTGAAGTTAGCAGAGCAAGCTACAATTGGTGAAATATTTGTCATTTTTGTCATATTTAGCATCCAACTAAAGTTGTAACTATAGATAAACTCCTAGCTAAATCTTGTAACTTTCTATAATTGTAGAAAACAAGAAGTTGAGTGCAAAGATTGACTTCAAATAAGCATGTATGACTTGAAGATGATTTGCACACATGCAGAACTCGTGTATAAATAGGTTGAATAACAAGAGAACAAGAGAAAATTTGAAGAAATTATGAAAACAACTAAGCTTAGTCAATGTCCTAAATTGAAAAATTATAAGTTTGACTCAGTTTTCCATATCAGGATAGTAGATCAGAGAAAGAAGACGATCAGACCACATCAAGAAGACTTAACAAAAATTGAAAAATAAGAATTTAATGAGATCAAAACCTATGTTAAGTGTAAATTAAAAGTTGAACTTAACTAAAAAGAAAAAACTAAAATTATCAACTCATAATGAATTGTATTAGAATGAGAATGAATGTGAATTGATTAGAGATGGGAGATTGGTGAAGGTGATTTTGTGGTGATTGATTGAGAAGAGATTGAATTTTTTTATGAGGAGGAGTGGCCTTCATGGTTTGAGTTTTAAAATGTGATGAAAGATGAACCAAGGAGTTCGAACAAGTTGTAGCTTACAAATCAGGGGCTGTAGCTCCTTTCAATGGTAGTTGATAAACTTAGGGGTTGTATCTCCTTTCAAAACTAGCTGATAAGTTGGGGAGTAGAAACTTCCTTCATATTGGAGCCTAAAAGACTAGCAAGTTGGAGCTTGAAATAGTTTGAGGATTGTAGCTCTCAAGTAGGTTGAAGCCTACCAATTGATGTAATAGCAAGTTGAAGCTTTCCTTTTATAAAAGTAATTGAGAAAAAATATTGAAATATCTAGTGTTGATGCTTACATGAATTGTTGCTAAAAGGATTGTTGGTGTTTAATATTCTTTAATTGGTGAAAAAAAATATTCAAACAATATTGATTCACACCCCCCCCCTTCAGTATCATCCCAGTTTCTGACAATTGGTATCAAAGCACAGTTACTTTAGGATCAGTTTAACAACTCGAAAAAAGATCAGGGATCATGGCTAACCAGGAAGGAGGATACACCAACTGGGAACCTATGTTCAAAGAAACTAACTATGTTTTTCAAAAGGCAGGGATGAAAACCTATATTCAATCTCTTGGTGTTGATGTATGGGACATAGTGGAAGAAGAATATCAAAAGCCTAAAGTTATAATTACTAAATATCATTAGATTGAATTTGCATGCAATGCCAAGGCTATGAATGCTTTGCCCATTGGCCTATCTTAATTAGAACTAGTCAAGGTCATGGATTACACTACTGCAAAAACAATATGGGACAAAATGAGAAGTTGCTATGAAGGTGATAGCAAGGTAAAGCAAGCCAAACTTTAGGGTTTTAGAATGTGTTACACTAAAAAATGTCACCATGGCTATTTACAGTTAGTATGGCTCTATCAACAGTCATGCTATCCTCTTAGGCAAGTCTTATGCCTCTGCTCTCCATGTCAAACTCCAAAAAGAGAGAAAGTCTTTATAAATGTATTTATCTCTGGGTACGCAGGTTCTCTCAACCTTACCTGCGGGTACGCACCCAATGTTCACAAAAGCTGCGTACTTGTACGCTCTGTATGTAAAGGGGCAGGTGCGTCCCCCTGTAAAGGTCAAAATGCGCAAGTTTCATCTTTAAAAATTTACTTGTGGTCATTTCTAGAGCATTCTAGAAGGTTGTTCGACGTGTATTGAGCGCCTCCAAATGGTTCATGTACCCCTACCAAAGAGGAACTTATCCCATCAATAAGGGAGCTATCCCATCCAAAGAGGGGATTATCCCATTGATGGTGGACCTGATTAACTTCCTCTTGAACACTATAAATACAGGCATTGGGCTAGAAGGAGGAGAGGTTGAAAGCTAAACATTTCTAAGGGTAGATGTTGCAGGAATTAGGACTCCCATTTAGAAGCTTGTGAGGAGAGATTGTCATCTTTGCTTGTTCTATTTTGGAAGTGGGTGAGCTTTGTCAAAGTAAAGGAGAACTCTTGATGGACCCTGGGAGGGACTTGCACAACACCAAGGCTCAGGTTGTAATTGTTCCTTTTGTTTCCTATTAATGCAAATGAGTCCATTCTTCTCAATAACTTGTTATTTATGAGTTGTTTCATGTACTCCTTGGTCTATGTGTTAAATATGTTTTATTCTATGAGATTATCAAGTGCTATTTAATCGTTTGATTGTTAGTGAACGCAGGTTTCAAAGTGAAGGAGGAGCTCATCCGGATCAGCGAGGCTGGACTGCTACAACAGCGTTGGATTACAGGTAGGATCTAAACACTTGATTTCTTATATAGTAAATGCATGTTTAGAGAAGGATTGCTCTTATTTGTCTTGTTTGTCACTAGAGAGTCTTAGGCTCCTAGGGAGGTTGGTTGTGTCCGCACTATCGACTCTTTCCGCCTGACAAAATGGCGACTCCGCTGGGGACTCCATGAATGTGTTTGAGTTCTTTTTGATTTGATATTTTGGTCTGAGAAAAATTGCTTGTTTTCTGATTTTTGGTTGTCTAGCTGTGTATTTGGGTGGGTTAGCTTAGAGTCAATTTAGTTTTTTATTTTTCTTAGCCTTGCCAGCAGTACGCAGTCTCTGGGTTTAACACAGTGCGTACTTGTACGCACTGCGTCTTTGCGCACAGTGCGTACCCGCGCCTGTGTGAACGTATGACCTGCGTACCCCTGTCAATTTTGAGAAAATTTCAATTTTTGCTTTTTTGCTCTTTAGATTTTGTTTTTAATTTGTTTTTACTGCCCAGATCCACTGGTTACCTGTCAGAGATCTTCATCTAAGCTTGTTTCATTGGCATTCCTGCTTTAAGCTTTCATCAATTGGGTGTTTTGAGTCTCTTTTTTGAGAAATTATTGATTTGATTTCCTTTGGTCATTACTTGGAGGTTTGTCTCAGTCTTTTCACAATTTTGCATCTTTTTGCTTTTGTTTTTGCAAAAAAATTTCCCCCTCATTCGCCGGGGGGTGCTAAATTGTGTATGAGTGTTAATCGCCTCTGAGTGTTTTTATTTTTTGATCTTTGGAACTCTCACCCAATTTTCTCAACTTGCACTTGATTGGTTCTTAGATTACATTAGAATCATCTTGTGTTTGAGAATTCTCTTGCATAGATCACATTTGCATAATTAGAATTCTCATTTTCAGAATATGAATGAAAAATGTGCATAGATTACATTTGCATACTTTTCAAGTGAATTGTGCTTAGATTACATTTGCATAGTTTACATTCTGAAAAATCAATCGTAGATTTAGATCAGCTTTCTTTGATTTGAATTTACACAAAAATAAAAAAATGGTTTGGAATTGATTTGCATTAGTTTTTCTTGATAAAATTAGTGCATTAGAGAATTTTTTATATCTTCTCTTAGTGATCAATTTTTTGCATTGTTGGAAGTGAATGGAAACTCTCTCCTTGCTTTAGTTAGGATTCATCGAATTGAAAGGATTACATTATCATATTCGATTGCATTCAGTTGAGTCGGTTCATAACACCATTGGTTTCATATCCATTTACCCATTTGAGTAATAACAGCCTTAATAACACAGCGCTTAATTAAAATTCATCTAGTAATCTTTTACATTTCTAGGGCTCTGAAACACCAACATAGCTTAGGCTAGTGTCTTGGAGTAGGAGAGTAATTAACTCTCCAAGACAGTAAAACCAAACAAGTAGCTCATCTTGTGGTAGGATAAATCCAATAGTTACATTTATGCTCTGGGAAAGCTCCTCTTAAAGGAGAAGCACGAGACCGTGTCCGAACCAGTGAGGGGATCAATCCTCCTTCATTGGGAAAGACGCCAGATACGCACGTACTATAAACGGTAAACCTCGGATTATTGTCGAGGAGCCTGGGGTCACTTGTCGGTAAACCTTGGATTATTATCAAGGAGCCGACAAGGGGATTGAGCTTGTTACTCTGCCCTTGCGTGCTATCGGGTCGTAGACTGTTCCCCCAGGTGTATTTGTTGTTGTTGGTGACCTTAGTGACCATTATCTTTAGGGTTCTACCCAAGGTGACGGTGGAGGGAAGATCCCACTGTACCTGGGCCAGACGTCGGCTAGACTCACTTGGATTTTCTGGGGGGTTCACTTCACTCGAGACGGTTAAAGTGGAGGAACTTGGTCCAGTCTATTCATTAAGCAGGTTGCCGGGGTAACTGTTCCACCCGCCATTTCTGTACTGAATTCTGTGACGTTGGATTTCATCACCAACTAGTGTTTTCGGTCCGGAAAGTTACTGTTTGTGTGTGGTTTGACTCCTAGATTTGATAGCGCGTGTTAATTTGTTTGTTTTTACTTTTAGAGACCATAGGTGTGAATTGTGAATTTTAATTGTTAGGTGTGAATTGTGAATTGTTAATTTTAGTTTTAAATTGTTAATAAAATTCACAGAAGTTGAATATAATGGCAAATGTTCCGGAATTTACCAACCTAGGAACCCCTCCTAACGAGAATCCTAGTACTTTTCCTTACTTTGGAAATGTTGGTCCTCCTTATATGGCTACTTTGTCATTACCTGGATTTACAATAGGATTACCAATATGGTTATTTTCAACTTCGTTGGCCCAAAATACTCCAATTGTTCCACCTCAACCGGATGCTTCACCTCAACAGAGTTCACCATCTCAACATCACCAACCTTCTGTTGACCCTTTACCTTCTTCGCCTAATTTTTCTTCCTCCATTTCTTCCTCTTCACCTGGTAAAAGCCTTGATACTAGTAACCAGGAGGCTAAGAAGAAGAAGAAAGGGAAGAAGAAGAAGAAGAAGAAGAAGCAAGATAAGAAAGAAGTCAACCAGCCAACCGTGGCTGTAAGTGTTAGTGGTGTTGAGGAAAATTCCGACATGCATCGTAAACCAAAATACCCTTGCAGGCTTTGTAAGGGTGACCACTTCCTTGTCAATTTTCCTGGTATTCCAAAGGTCTTGGAAGTATGGTCAGAAAAATCTCATCAACTTTCCATTGATCCATCAACCAGTGATAGTCAGGTTCCTAGCAAAAAGGGTAAACTTAGGTTTCCTTGTAAGTTATGCAAAGGGAGTCATCAAACTCACATTTGCCCTCACATGAATGAGGCCTCAACGTTGTTGGAAAACCTTACTGTTCCACAGCAAGAATTTCCAACTGGTTACCGTAAACTTTCTCCCAACCTACCGTCAACTGACGGAGTGGTCGTTTCAATTTCACATTCGGTCGATCACACTCTTCCATTGGAGAGTGAAACTCATGTCACTCAGGTTGATGATCCATTAGTTGATCAAGTGGTCGATTCATTTTCACATTCGGTCGATCCCACTTTCCCTTTAGAGAGTGAACTTCATACCGCTCAGGTTCTGCTTGTTACATCAGATTCTTCTATGTCGGGGGGCATTTCACCTGTTTCTACAGAACCCCCTCCAAGCACTGAGGTCTTTTCCTTTGATTGGAATAGACTGACAGAACCTCGTCTTCCTTCCTCCATCCCTTTCCAAATCATTGTCAAGGCTGGTAGTAGGGACATACATCGTACTCAGGTAGATGAAGGTGCTTCTGTTAGTATTTTATCCTCAACTGTTTGGAAAGCTTTGGGTTCCCCTCAGCTTGCACCTATTACGCAGAATCTGAAAGCTTTTAACAGAACCATTAGTGAACCTTTAGGGATCCTTCCTAAGTTTTCTATTACCTTGGAAGGTAAAACTGTCTGTATTGATCTTATGGTAGTTCGAGGTCCCTTGGATTTCAATTTACTCCTTGGGCGAGACTACGTTTATGCAATGAAAGCTGTCGTATCGACACTCTTTCGCGTGATGTCTTTCCCTCACAATGGCAGTATTGTGACTGTAGACCAGCTTTCGTTCCCTAGTCTTGTTTCAACTACCAATAATATAACACCCCTAAATGTTCCTGATTCTAAAGTGGTATCTACCCTGCCATGGGTTAATTATGTGGCAACTGGTCCCATGTTTTCAGTTACCGATGTAAGTGAGCCTCTCACTGTTTGCTCATCTTCCTTTGATTTAGATCCGGTAATTGACATGGAGAACTCTATGGGATTACTTGAACACGATGTTCTTATCCCTTTTGAGTCCCTTGACATGTGTTCCTTCCAGAGAACTATTCTTCCTTCTGATGAAGACCTCTTGGAAGCCATGATCAAGGTGTGTCCATTGACATGTCTTTCTTCCAGTTGGAAGCCATGATCAGTGTACGAGGATAGTTTTTTCCTGTATCAACCTCGTTAAAAGATGAAATAGGCTGACGAGGATAGTTTTTTCCTGTATCAACCTCGTTAAAAAATGAAACAGGTGTTCGCGAGGATAGTTTTTTCTTGTATCAACCTCGTTAAAAAATGAAACAAGGAGTACGAGGAAAGTTCCTTTTACTGTGTCAACCTCGTTAAAAAATGAATCAGTGTGTGCGAGGATAGTTCCTTTTACTGTGTCAACCTCGTTAAAAAATGAATCAGTGTGTGCGAGGATAGTTCCTTTTACTGTGTCAACCTCGTTAAAAAATGAATCAGTGTGTACGAGGATAGTTTTTTCCTGTATCAACCTCGTTGAAAAATGAAACAGGCTAGCATGAGGATAGTTCTTTTACTGAGTCAACCTCATTAAAAAATGAATCAGGTAGATTTTACGATATGTAGGTAGATTGCAGAAAGTAGGGTTTTGAGGATAATTCCTGTTACTGAGTCAACCTCGTTAAAAAATGAATCAGATATGAGGATAGTTCTTTTCTTGTGTCAACCTCCTTAAAAATGAAACAACTCCCTTTTCAAGTTAAATATTGAAAGTAAACCTTCATTCCATCCATCTGGTTGAATGAAATGAAGCCTGGGGGGCATGTACCTCGCTTTGCATCATTATACTGGGGGCATGCGAACTTTTGGAGCATAGTTCTTTGTCTTGTGTCAAGCTCGTTAAAAAATGAAACAAGGAGTCGTGAGCATAGTTCCTTGTCTTGTGTCAAGCTCGTTAAAAAATGAAACAACGGTAGGTTAAGTAGGTATATTGTAGAGAGTAGTCATGAGCATAGTTCCTTGTCTTGTGTCAAGCTCATTAAAAAATGAATCAAGGTTTTTAGAGTAGAGTTTTTTGTTAGGTAGATTGTAGAGAGTAGTTACGAGCATAGTTCCTTATCTTGTGTCAAGCTCGTTTAAAAAATGAAACAACTCCCACAAGTCTTTCCAAGATCTTGAAAGTAAAGCTTCATTCCATCCACCTCATTGAATGCAATGAAGCTTGGGGGGCATGTACCTCGTTTTACATCATTATGCTGGGGGCATGTGAACTTATAACAAGCATAGTTTTTCGTTTCAAGCTTGCGTAAACATGAAACCGAATCCGAGCATAGTTCTTTTCCTGTGTCAAGCTCGTTAAAAAATGAAACAAATCCTCCTCTACTTGAGTCAAGAGATTAACTAGATCTCATAAATGTTAAGTTGTATATTTAGGTTAGTTATTTCAGTTTTTTGCATAATTTTCTTACAGTTGTAGGTCGAGTTTTTCAAATGATCTCATACAAGAACCTTCATTCCATCCAGCTTGTACTTAGTTGAATGAAATGAAGCTGGGGGGCATGCGCTCTAGCAGTTACACTTAGGGGGCATCAAGCACAGTTTTCTCTCTGTTTCAAGCTTGTGTAAAAATGAAACTACTTTGAAGCATAGTTTTGTCTGTTTCAAGCTTTTATAAAAATGAAACCTATCTCGAGTCAATTTCGGTTATTTTCAAGACTCGTTAAACTCATGAAAATCTCGAGATTATTTTGCTATTTTTCATTCTCGTAAAACAAATGGAAATGCCGAGTTCTTTCCGTCTTTTCCTGCTCTTAAATTAAATTGAAAGTCGGCCATATGAGTACGTTTTTATCATTTTTTCAAACTCATTAAAACTTACGAAAAAGTGAAACCTTGGAGTTCTCTTTTAAGCCCTTTTCAGACTCCTAAAACATGAAAAGATTGCCGAGCGTTTCTTTTACACTCGTTAAAACGGAATTAAAAGACGGTCCCCTTATAGCCCTTTTCTGACCGTAAAAACAGGAAAAGATTGCCGGGTTGTTGTCGTTTCAAACTCGATACTGGAAATAAAACGACGTTTCCTTGATCGCTTTTTACTTTTCAGGTCAGTGGCACTAATTATGAAAGTACTCCTTGGTCGCAAGATCAAGCGGTTCTCCCAGGTATTATTTTATACTTTTTCGGGCTTGGGGGACACAAATTTACGAAAAAGTTCAACCTGGAGTCTTCTTAAGTTTTTCAGACTCTCTAAAATTGAAAAACACCGAGTTTCTCCTATACTGGGCTCATTAAAATTTCACAGTAAAGGACCTGTTCAATTACAAACAGGAACGAACCACTCCTTCCTAGGGTTCGAATCAAAACTAGGTTGGACTCATCCGAAGGATGAGCTTATAATCAAGCATATGTTATCCTCCTCAAGCTTGTTAAAAATAAAGAGGTACTTGCCAGCAATGGTGGGGGAAAAGAGAGAAGAATGAGCCTATTTGTTATCCTTTGTCTCAGAAGAAACCTTATTACCACTCTTGAACATGACACTTTTCATTCACCTGGGTTGGGAAATCCTTTACCTCACAGTTGATCAAACCACATTAAAAGTCTTCAGCCGGGTTCCGGGGATTAACTTTGAGTCGTTTATCACCAAGCCATCTGTTGTGTCGTTATGTGTTCAAGAGGTCTGCAAGCAAAACTTTCATCTGCAAAATACTTGTCATCCATTTGACCATCCCTGAGTCAGTCCTTACAGCAACATTTCTTCAACTTGAACAATGATTTCGTGTTGTGGGCTTGCCTGCAACGGGTCGCTTTCTATCGACATCAACACATTATCTAGAGAGATGACTTAGAAATCGTCAGTACCTTGAAGTCTGCATGCATCAATGGCAGGTTTCTCGCCTTTGACGTCAGTTTACATCATTGACTTTCGATCGAAGGATTCCGTGAAATGTTCGACATCAACTCATTCATTCACATCTCATGGATTGTACTGGGTACTTTGAGAACCATTGACATTACTGGTGGCCTCTCTCACACTTGTTAACAGTTTACATCATCGATTGGTAATCAAGTGGTTTCTACCATGTTCGACATCAACTCATTTATTTGCATGGCTAGAATCGTACCAATTCGGGAAGTAGAAATGAAGACCCTGGATCTAGTTTCCACCATCCAGGCTGCGAGGAGTTTTGTATTCATTATCTAAGTAGACTAATCATAAACAGATGGCTGCGTCCATACTGTGTCTACAAAAAGTCTATGATTATGATGTACTGCAAGATCATTCCTGTATCAGAGTAGTTAGTCTGTTAGTTAAAGTTTTGATCTGAGTATGGTAATGCCTACCTCAGTGATGATATAATCTTATACATGTATTTTGTGTTGAAAATTGCAGGTTCTAACCAGGCTCTCCACGAGATAATCCTTGAAATGATAAAGCGCTTCACCCTTCCTAGATAAAACAAAACCCTAATCCACTATAGGCTTCGCACTTTAGGGGGCAATTTGTTACACTAAAAAATGTCACCATGGCTATTTACAGTTAGTATGGCTCTATCAACAGTCATGCTATCCTCTTAGGCAAGTCTTATGCCTCTGCTCTCCATGTCAAACTCCAAAAAGAGAGAAAGTCTTTATAAATGTATTTATCTCTGGGTACGCAGGTTCTCTCAACCTTACCTGCGGGTACGCACCCAATGTTCACAAAAGCTGCGTACTTGTACGCTCTGTATGTAAAGGGGCAGGTGCGTCCCCCTGTAAAGGTCAAAATGCGCAAGTTTCATCTTTAAAAAGTTACTTGTGGTCATTTCTAGAGCATTCTAGAAGGTTGTTCGACGTGTATTGAGCGCCTCCAGATGGTTCATGTACCCCTACCAAAGAGGAACTTATCCCATCAATAAGGGAGCTATCCCATCCAAAGAGGGGATTATCCCATTGATGGTGGACCTGATTAACTTCCTCTTGAACACTATAAATACAGGCATTGGGCCAGAAGGAGGAGAGGTTGAAAGCTAAACATTTCTAAGGGTAGATGCTGCAGGAATTAGGACTCCCATTTAGAAGCTTGTGAGGAGAGATTGTCATCTTTGCTTGTTCTATTTTGGAAGTGGGTGAGCTTTGTCAAAGTAAAGGAGAACTCTTGATGGACCTTGGGAGGGACTTGCACAACACCAAGGCTCAGGTTGTAATTGTTCCTTTTGTTTCCTATTAATGCAAATGAGTCCATTCTTCTCAATAACTTGTTATTTATGAGTTGTTTCATGTACTCCTTGGTCTATGTGTTAAATATGTTTTATTCTATGAGATTATCAAGTGTTATTTAATCGTTTGATTGTTAGTGAACGCAGGTTTCAAAGTGAAGGAGGAGCTCATTCGGATCAGCGAGGCTGGACTGCTACAACAGTGTTGGATTACAGGTAGGATCTAAACACTTGATTTCTTATATAGTAAATGCATGTTTAGAGAAGGATTGCTCTTATTTGTCTTGTTTGTCACTAGAGAGTCTTAGGCTCCTAGGGAGGTTGGTTGTGTCCGCACTATCGACTCTTTCCGCCTGATAGAATGCAATTTGAGTCTTTGAAGATGCATGATGATGAATATATTACAAAATATTTCCATAGGGTTGATGAAGTTTTGAATACAATAAGAGGTCTTGATGAAGAACTAAAAGAGCCAGTGATAGTCCAAAATGTGTTGAGATCTCTCCCTGAGAGATTTAATCCTAAAGTTTCAGTCATTAAGGAGATGATAGACCTCAATTGTCTCACATTACATAAAAAAATTGGCACTCTTACTACCTATGAGATGAAGATTTCTAATGGAAAACCTGCAACAAGAGATTCAATCTTCAAAGCATACAAGAAGCCCAATGAAGAACATAACGAATCATGTTGTGAGTTAGATGAAGAGGAAGCCAATTTTGTGAGGAATATCAAGAGAGGCTCAGGCAAGTACAAAGGAAAGTTACCATTTAAGTGCTTTAATTGTGGCAAAGTAGGTCACTACGCTTCTAAGTGTTCGAATAATAAGACGAATGAACATGAATCTAAGAGTAAGTATAGAAAGTTTCAAAAGGAGAAAATTTTCTAGGAAAAACCGTTTCTACACCCAATATTCTAGATCCTCTGAGAGTGAAGAAAGTCAATCATCAAATGAGGAAAAAACTCATAAAAGCTCAAAATAATTTATGATCATGGCCATAAACAATATAGAAATGGAACTTGATGACTTTGATGGAGAAGAGGACAAAGTTGACCTTGAAAGTGAGATGATCAATGCTCTTGAAGAGGTCCAAAGGCTAAGGAGTAAGAACAAAGCACAAAAGGATCTATTGGTCAAGGGTAAAGCTGAAGCAATAGAACCCCTACTCATGGAAATTGAAGAAGGCAAGAAGATCCAAGAAACTTTGAATTAGCAGCTCAATGAGAAAAATCAAGCATGTGAAATGCTTGAAGGTGGGGTTGTTTCTCTAAGGAAAGAACTTGAAAAGGCAAAAACCCAGTTGATCTTTAATGAAAAATTTGGAAAAGGGACTAATTGTTTGAATGAATTTCTTGATCCGCAAAGACTGTAACATACAAGAACAGTGATGGAATTTGAGGTTGAGTTAATCTCAACAACTGATATGAAAGGTAAGAAAGTTATCTCCTTTGTTCAAGCTATGAAAAATGCAACCAACGCAGAAAACTCTTAGGCAAACCAACCATTCCAAGGTAAAAAGAGAAATTTGAATTCGACTCTACAAAAGAATAACATTGTAGAGAAGACAAATCAACAAAGAAATTCAAGCCTCGGACAAGCTTGACTACCTCAAGGAGTAGCCCAAACAAGACCCAAAAATCAATCTATTACCAAGTACGAGGATGTATTTCTAGGATACTATTTTACTTGCACTAATTATGGGCAAAAGGTTAATTAATGTAGGGTTAACCTAACGTTCATGTAGATTGTTCCACAAAGAAGAAACCATCAGTCTGATAATCAGTTTTCCAAACAGAGGAGAAGAAAAACTAGTATTAGTTGTTCATTCTCTCCTTTGAAAAAATTGATTCAATGTTAGATATTAGAATTTTTTACATAGAGTAGTTTTTTTCACACTCAGAAACAAAGGGACAACTCCTGAAATTAAACAATCAAGTCAACAACCCAAGATAGAAGAAAAAGGAAAATGAAGAAGGTTGTAATCTAATTTTATATGCTCAAACTGAAGGGAATTGATGGTATGTGGACAGGATTGTTCCAAGCATATTTCAGGAGATAAAAGCAAGTTTCTAACATTGAAACCTATCAGTATAGTTAATGTAACCTTTGGAAATAATGCAATAGGAAAAATCATTAGTAAAGGAATTGTAAGCCTAGAAAATAGAAGAGGTGATGATAAGGTTGTTTTGTTTGTTGATGGCATGAAGCAAAATTTAATCATTGTTTCATAGATGTGTGACCAAGACTATGATGTGTTGTTTAGATCAAATAAATTTAGAATAAAATCTACATGCACAAGATAGGTAGTAGCAGAAGTTTTTAGGACAAACAGTAATGTTTATGTTATAAAAGAAAAGAAAGAAAAATGTTTTCTAACAAAGAAATATGACAAATGGGAATGGCATCAAAGACTAGGACATCTAAACTTTGATCATATTGTCAAGATGAGCAAGAAGAATGTCGTCAGATATCCGCCAAAGTTATCTAAGCCAGAGAACATCATTTGAAAATCTTGTTAGATAGGAAAACAAGTGCAACTACCATTCAAATCCAAGGATAAATCAACGACTAGGCCATTGCAATTGGTACATATGGACTTGTGTGGTCCTTTAAGAACTCAGTCACCCTCAGGTAAACTATATTTCATGCTTATCATTGATGATTTTAGCATAATGATATGGGTAGAATTTTTAAGAGAAAAAATAGAGGTCATTGAAAATTTCAAGACTCTTAAGGCCATGGTTGAGAATGAGATAGACAGTAAAATCAAATGCATAAGGTTTAATAACGTTGTTGAGTTTACCTCCAAAGAATTTGATAATTTTTGCAAAGAACGGGCATCAAAATATAGCTTACAATAACAAAGAATCCATAGCATAATGGAGTAGCAAAGAGAGCCAACAGATCTTTCCAACAATTGACTAGAGCCATGATGGGAGAAAGAAGTATGCCACAATGATTTTGGGTTGAAGCCATACATCATTGGTGTTTTTAAACAAAGCACACTTCAAACCAAATAGTGACAAAGCCCCATATGAGTTATGGTATGTTAGACCTTCTACAATCAAGCATTTAAGAGTATTTGGAAGCAAGCGTTAAATCGAGAAGAATGATGAAAAGGTTAGTCAGCTCAATGCAAGAGATGATGAAGATATTTTTATTGCGTACTCTCAAAATAGCAAATGTTATAAATGATACAAGAATACAAGAAAAATAATTGATTGCACTGATGTTAAAGTTGATGAGCATATTAATTTTGAAGAAAAACTTATCCAAATGGATCCAAGAACACTCTCTAAGTCTTGAAAACTCGAAAAATCATGCCAAAGACCAAAGAAAACCGCATGAGAAAACCTTTCAAAATGGGGAAAAAACACTATCAGGAGGCAAAAACACGTGAAATCAGTAAAAAAACAGAGCATCGAAGGTGGAACAAATGAATGCACAGTAGTTGTTAATCTGGCCGATCAACAGTCCAGATCTGATCGACAATCACAATCGGCACAGGCAGACAGCGGATATCAGCGCAGACTACATACCACTTGCGACAACGACCGGCGGAGTCAACTAGTACTGTCTATCAAGCGTGCAAATCGACGGCCCACGTTGCATCGCATGATCACTATCGGAGATTGCAAGAGCGCTTACCATGACCCAGGGTTATCACGATGAGCGATTGCGATCAATCGCATCATGATATCGCAATCGGGGCCACACAGGGGAGCGAGCATATACACATACACGTTTGCGATCCGATGAACCGGACCCAACGGTTTTATCAATATTATTTCATAAGATTTGATATCGGTAGCAAAGCCATTTTTTAATGCATTTTCGCAATTTTCATGTATTAAACGAAATGTGAAGGATGAAGATCGATGCGATAAGCCAGACCCGAAAGGGTTCCTTGAGGCTATTATATATTGTTTCAAGTCCGGAGAAAAGCCATTTCTAATGCATTTTCACGATTTTAACATATTTCAAAAATACAAAGGGGAACCTTGGAGCAAGGCAGAAGCAACTTGCGATAGCGATAAGGATGGACCTGATAGGGGAATAGACCAGAATTAAGGACTTTTGAAGTCCAAAATAAGCAGTGCTTAGGGTGTAATTTCACAGTGTTGCAGCATTCTCTAT
The DNA here is from genome assembly GCA_031772625.1 of Pinus tabuliformis. NCBI lineage: Eukaryota > Viridiplantae > Streptophyta > Pinopsida > Pinales > Pinaceae > Pinus > Pinus tabuliformis. Next base: position 380,253,442 of record CM062812.1, on the reverse strand, counting down.
GCAAAATAGAAAACGATCGTTTTTGGGCATTCCAAAGGATTTCAGAGGCCCGATAACCATACCATTACAGTAAAGGTGGCCACCACCCTTAGAAGCATTTAGTAATGATTGCTAATGCTTAGAAAGGGGTCTGAGCAGACAGAGGACGGGGAGACTGAAAGCCGAGAAGCTGAAACGAATAGGCAACATTGTTTTGGCTTTAAATCCACAGATAGAGAGCAAACGCAGCAGGCAGTATTGGAGGCAGTGCCGAGACAGAGCTAGGATAGAGATAAAGAGCGTTGAGGGAGTCTATGTACTCAAAGAGTCTTGAGAGATTCAAGCAAAGCTCTTGTTGTTGCATCTGTTGTGTGTGAGGCTCAAATTGAGCTCACTGTTGTAAAAACTCTTCTTGAAGACATAATAGAGAGGCCACCACTGAAGTTTGGACCAGGAGATGTAGCCCAGGAGTATTGGGTGAACTCCTCATTAAATTTGTTGTGTTATGTGTTGTCTATTATGTTTTGTTTACTACTTCATTATATGTGTATTTCACAATCTTATTGATCCATTGCATAAAATAACATAGACAAATCCATGCACATGAGTTTGTAATACCTTATTAATCATATTAGATCTCATTATCAGATCAAGTGGTATCAGAGCTTTAGGTTTACTAAGGTTAGACAAGCTTGTGCTGGATTGGTGAATGATAACTAGGTCAAAGCTCAAATTAGGAGAAGGAGAACTAGTTGAAACTAACCCAGAAATTGGTAGAGTCTATCCTAGGAGGAAAATGGCAGAAGAAAATCCCTTGGAATCAGACTCTCAGTTCATGGACAGTTTCATGACCATGAGAGCCATGGTAGAAGAAATGTATCGAGAATTTAAGAAAGGTCGAAGTGAAGATTCTTCAACCTCCAAACAAGACAAAGGAATAGAAGAATCTCTTATAGATGGCCATTCTGAAGGCAAAGGGAAAGGAAAAGAGGCTCCTCTATCCACACTTCCTGATATCCCTGAAAATAAAAAGAAGAAAACATCTTTGATTAAATTAGATGTTAAATTTGATTTGCCAATATATGATGGAGAATTAAATGCAGAGAAGCTAGATAATTGGATTAGACAGATTGGTGTGTATTCCAGGGTGTAGAGCATTGATTCAGATAGGAATAAAATTCAGCTGGCCAACCTACGCCTTGGAGGAACTGCTTTGGTATGGTGGGAAGGCAAGACACAAGCTGACTTGAAGAAGCATGGTAAAATTCTTTCTGTCTAGAGTGAATTTGTTTCTGCAATTAAAAAACAATTCTATCCACTAGCTTATATGAAGCAAGTTATGATGAGTTGGCAAACTCTTCACCAATTAAAAGGGAAAAGTGTACAAAGCTACACCCAAGAATTTAGAAAAAGAGTTTTGATTCTAGGCATTTCTTTAGACTCGCCTAAAACTTTGCTGAAGTATATAGGTGGTCTACATAGCTATTTGAGGCACACCATTCTCATGTTTAACCCTAGTAGCATAGATGAGGTATCTGTCAAGGCTACCCATCTAGAGGGTAGAGGCAAGAATGTGAACCCAGAGATTGGGGGATCATCCAAACCCACTGCAAGCAAGAAAAAGGAAAAGAGGAAGCAGAAATGGAAAGAGAGGAAGGCAAATGTTGTGCAGAAGGCCAAACCTTCATGCACTCACTGCAAGAAGGGTGGACATGATGATGAACATTGTTGGTCCTTGTATCTGGAGCTGAAACCCAAGAAGTTCGATGGCAAGAAGAAGAAGATTGTTGCTGCTATACAGAAAGATTTGGGGTCAAACTCAGGTGATGAAACAACAATCGCAGCCACAGGTATAAAAGGTAAAAATTCTGAAGCATCCACTAATAATTCTGCCCAAACTATTGATAGTGAAGAAAATGAGAGGAAAAGACATGAGATTTTTCATATTAGAGTTATTTCCAAGCATCAAAATATTGATACTTTGTTTGATAGTGGCTCACAAGTAAACTTAATTTCTGAAGCAATTGTAAAGAAGCTAGGATTACTAACCACACCTCACAAGAAGCCATATCCATTAGGTTGGGTATGTGATAAAGCAAAGCTACAAGTGACTAGACAATGTAAACTTAGGTTTTCTTTTGGGTCAACATTTGTAGATGAGGTTGAGTTAGATATCGTTCCCTTGGATATATGTGGAATTGTTTTAGGAAGTCCTTACTTGTATGATAGAAAAGCCATTTTCTATAGAGCTGAAAATAAGTATCAACTCATTAAAGATGGAATCAAATATATTGTAAGAGCTCATAAACTCAAGAATAATTATACTCTCATAAACTCAGGGCAGATGAAAAAAATTGTAAATTCATGCAAGAAATTTTTACTGATGGTTGTAAAGGAAAGGAAACCTGATAAAACCAATGTATTTGAAGGTTGTGATGCTAAACAGCAAGTTGATTTAGAAAAAGTTGTTTCGGAATATGATATCCTATTTCAAGAACCTAAAGATCTGCCACCCAAAAGGGAAATTGTACATGGTATTAATTTGCAGCAAGATGCTCCATTGCCTAACATCGGAATTTACAGGTTATCCACTTTAGAAAATGCAGAAATCAAGAAGCAGGTCTGGAGCTACTCGAGAAAGGGTTCATAAGACCAAGCACATCACCATGCGGATCTCCAATCGTGTTGGTGAGGAAGAAATATGGTTCGTGGAGGATGTGCACTGATTACTGAGCACTGAATAAAATAACGATCAAGAATCATTATCCCCTTCCTCACATTGATGATCTATTGGATCAATTGAAGGAATCTGTTTACTTTTCCAAGTTGGACTTGTGTATTGGTTACCATCAGGTCAGAGTAGCAGAGCAAGATGCATGGAAGATTGCTTTCAAAACAAAGCAAGGGTTGTATGAATGGCTAGTTATGCCTTTTGGCTTAACTAATGCTCCTGCCACTTTCATGAGAGTTATGAATGATGTACTCAAGCCTTTTATTGATGATTTTGTAATTGTATATTTGGATGACATTCTTGTTTTCAGTAAAACATGGGAAGAACATTTGAAGCATGTAAAGTAGACTCTAGATGTTTTGAAAAAAAAGAAAATCTCTATTTTAAATTCTCAAAACGTGAATTTGGCAAAACATTTTTGAATTATTTGGGTCATATTGTAGGGAGTGGTGAATTGAAGGTAGATCCCTCTAAGGTTGCAGTCATTGTAAACTAGCCTAAACCCAAGTCTGTGACAGAAGTTAGAAGCTTACTAGGAGCAGCACAATATTAGAGAAAGTTTATTGCTAACTTTTCCTTAATTGCAACTCCCTTACATGCTTTGACGGGATTGAACAAGGTGTTTCAGTGGGGAGGCAAACAGCAGAAAACCTTCGACACCTTGAAAGAAAAAATTAGTACAGCACCAGTACTAGCATTGCCAAATCTTCAAAGACCATTTAAGATCGAACCAGATGCCAATGACTATGCCATGGGAGCAGTGTTGATGCAACATGGTAAACCCATATGCTACCATTCTGAGACTTTTAATTTTGTGGTAGTTAATTATCCTACATATGATAAAGAATTGTATGCATTAGTCTAGAGTGTGAAAAAGTGGAAACATTACTTAATGGGCAAAGAAACAATTATACATACTAATCATCAGCCACTTCAGTACTTCCACTCACAAACTAAATTGCAGTAATCAAGACACTATAGGTGGATGGGTTTCCTACAGCAGTTTCATTTAGTCATCAGATATAAAAAGGGCATACACAATAAATTTGTAGATATGTTGTCCAGACAAATCATAAATGCATCTACTATACTTAAGCATAACTCAGTAAAGATGTATATGCAGCTTTAAGTAATGGAAGAAAGGTAGAAGAATTGGATTACTATGTTAAGGACCAACTCTTGTATCATTTGGGAAAGCTATGCATTCCACAAATAGAAAGAATCAACATTATTAGGGAAGCACATACTTCTCTGATATCAAGTCATTTCGGTGTAAGTAAAATAGTTGCACAGCTGCAAAGATACTGCTATTGGCCAAGAATGCATGAAACAGTTTCTAGATATGTAAGAGGGTGTACCATGTGTGCTAAAAGTAAGCCCAGCAATAGAAAACTAGGCTTGTACACTCCACTACCAGTCCCTTCCCATCCTTGGCAAAGTGTTTCCATAGACTTTCTTGGGGATTGCCAAAATCGAGAAAAGGACATGACTATTTATATGTTATTGTGGACAGGTTCAACAAAATGTGTATTTTAATACGCTGTAATAAGAAAATTACAACCGAACAAACAGCGAAGTTATTCTTTCAGCATGTCTGGGTGCATTTTGGGTTACCCACTTCCATAGTATCTAATCGAGATTCCCAATTTGTTGGGAAGTTTTGGTAAAGTCTATGGGAATTAATGGACACCAGACTGAAAAAGAGCACAGCCTTTCATCCACAAACGGATGGCCAAACAGAGGTAGTCAACAGGACAGTGATCTAGTTGCTCAGGGGTTATTGCAGCAAGCATCCCAAGCTTTGGGATGAACATTTATGTTATGTGAAACATGCTTACAACCGTGCTAAACATTCTTATACACAGAGATCTCCTTTTGAGACCTATTTTGGTTTTATACCAAGGTCTCCCTTGGATTTTGTCTTTGAAAAAGACATAGTAATTGCTGGACACAATGATGTGGACAAAGCAACCAGGTTCATCGAACAGATCCAAGAAATTTACCAAGCAGTGCAGGAACAGCTGGAAAGGAGCCAAGCCAAGTACAAGGTAAGGCATGATAAACATCAAGTGGAGCACAACTTCCAAGTTGGTGATCAAGTCTGGCTGTATATCAGCAAGGACAGAATGCAAGGTGAAGGAAAGAAGCTGAAGCCAGTAAGGTATGGGCCTTTTAAGGCACTTGAGAAAATTGGTGAGAACGCTTTCTGCCTTGATTTGCCAGCATACATGCACATCTATTCCATAGTAAATGCAGAAAACTTAGGACTGTTTGAACCTTCATTAATTGAAGATCCCGAAGAGCAAAGTCAATTGCCTTCCATTGATGATTTGTTGCCTGAATACCTCAATGAGATGTAGGAAGATACAGTTCTGGATAGGAAGGTGAGGACTACACGCAAAGGGGACATGGAGTACCTCAGGATCGGGCTCAAAGGTTCAAAACCCAGCAGTGCAAAGTGGATAGAGATTGGGCAAGTGAGGCAGCTGTATCCTCACTTGAGAAATGCTTAAAAACCAACTTTTGGTGGTCCAAAAGCCTTTTTCAGTGGGAAGGCGTGATCCAAATGGATCCAAGAACACTATCTAAGTCTTGAAAACTCGAAAAATCATGCCAAAGACCAAAGAAAACCGCATGAGAAAACCTTTCAGAATGGGAAAAAAATACTATCGGGGGGCAAAAACACGTGAAATCAGTAAAAACACAGAGTATCAGAGGCGGAACAAATGAATGCACAGTAGCCGTCAGATTTGGCCGATCAACGGTCCAGATCTGATCAACAATCACAATTGGCATAGGCAAACAGCAGATATCGGCGCAGACTACATACCACTTGCGACAGCGATCGGCGGAGTCAACTAGGACCGTCGATCAAGTGCGCAAATCGACAACCCACGTTGCATCGCATGATCGCTATCGGAGGTTGCAAGAGCGCTTACCACGGCCCAGGGTTATCGCGATGAGCGATTGCGATCAATCACATCGCAATATCGCAATCGGGGCCACACAGGGGAGCGGGCATATACACATACACGTCTGTGATCCGATGAACTAGACCTGACAGTTTTATCAATATTATTTCAAAAGATTTGAGATCCGTAGCAAAGCCATTTTTTAATGCATTTTCAAAATTTTCGTGTATTAAACGAAATGTGAAGGATGAAGGCCGATGTGATAAGCCAGACCCGAAAGGGTTCCTTGAGGCTATTATATATTGTTTCAAGTCCGGAGAAAATCCATTTCTAATGCATTTTCGCAATTTTAACATATTTCAAAAATACAAAGGGGAACCTTGGAGCTAGGCCGAAGCGACTTGCGATAGTGATAAGGACGGACCCAATAGGGGAATAGAGCAGAATTAAGGACTTTTGAAGTCCGAAATAAGCAGTGTTTTGGGTAAAATTTCACACTGTTGCAACGTTCTCTGTGCAAAATAGAAAACTATCGTTTTTGGGAATTCCAAAGGATTTCAGAGGCTCGATAACCATACCATTACAGTAAAGGTGGCCACCGCCCTTAGAAGAATTTAGCAATGATTGCTAATGCTTAGAAAGGGGTCTGAGCGGGCAGATGATAGTGAGACTAGAAGCCGAGAAGCTGAAACGAACAGGCAGCACTATTTTGGCTTTAAAGCCACAGACAGAGAGCAAACGCAGTAGGCAGTATTGCAAGCAGTGCTGAGACAGAGCTAGTGTCAGGATATTCCGAGACATAGGAAATAGTTAAGTACAACTTGGTCTAGTATAGAGTTAGGTATAAAGTTAGGTAAAGTGTGTTTCTTTACCTTGTACATTTTGTAACTTACAATCCGACGGTCACGATATGTAGTGATCGACGGTTCATTCTCTCCTCGGTATTACCGACACTTGATCCATGGCTTGACACCCAATTGGTCCATGATTTCTATTTAAGGCGCATGGAGGGTCATTTGTAGAAAAATCCGTGCATGAGAGAAGCATATGTAAATTTTCATTCTTTTATTAATAAATTGCCTGAAGTGGCCACGTTGGCTCAGGCCGTGGACTGTTTCCCTCTTTGAGGGTTTTAACCACGTCAAAAATACTGGTGTATTGATCTGCGATCTGGTTGTGAGCGGTGTCCTTTGGTGTTCTGTCTGAGGAACTTACCTTGTAAATTCCTACATGGTATCAGAGCTATTTGAGGGTTGCGTCCATTGGTGATCCAAATCTGAAGCCGGTAGAACTGCATCCGACTGCCGTTTCCTAGATCTGTTGTTTCTGACTGCTTTCGGGCCGAGAGGACTGCTCTGTTGTGTTAGGAGCATCTGTTCCAGTGAGGAACCCCTTTCGTTTCACACGAAAAGGTTTCTGGTAGCCCTAGCTGCGTCATTTTTAAGATCTGGAGGTATACATTGTTTATTTGCAGTTTGCAGTTATTTTCTCTCTGTTTATTTCGGTTTCGGTTTATTTAGCCTTTTTTTATTACCAGATCTATACCTTTCATTTCTGCGTATGCTCTTTGCCCTGCGACTCTGTGCGATCTGGGCAAATCAGAAACAGAAAGGAAGGATTTTTCTCATGCGTATGCTCTTTTCCCTGCGCCTTAGGGTGCTCTCGGAAAATCAGAAACATTGAGGAAAATATTTAGTTTCCGGCTAAAGCGAACTTTGAGCCGCAAGGTTCATTTTTGAAAATACTTAGTTTTTTGGCTAAAGCTAACTTCGAGCCGCAAAGGTTCGGTTTTTTTTGTATATCCGTGTTGGGTTTTTGTGTTTTTTGTTTTGTAGGGAAAAAGAGCCTTCTCAAAGCAAGCACACAACCCCCCCCCCCCCTTCTCTCTCTCTCTCTCAAATTTTTTGTATAGCTCAATTGGTTCAAAGCTATTCTAAGAAAGTAGAGGTCTTGGGTTCAAGTCTCCATTTTTTTGGGACGGATTTTTTCATTTCCGCACATTCCCGCACTTCGTCGGCGACTTCATCAACTTTTTTCAAAAAGCCATAACTTCTTCATCCGGAAGCCATTTTCAGAGCCGTTTTTTTAAAACCAGCCTAATTTTTCGAGATCTATCCATTGGAACACTTATTTTCAGCATCTTTAGCTTCAGTTTTCATTGAAATGGAAAGTCAATACCAAGTTACCCTTGACAGCACCAACTACTTCCAATGGTTGTCCTACATTGAGGATTTACTTAGAAGTAAAGGTCTCTACAGAATAGCCTCAGGCCAAGAAAAGAAACCAAAGGATGAAGATAAGGCTGCTAAGTGGGAAAATAGGCAAGATCAAGCACGTGGATTGATAGGGATGTCTATTTCTCCAGATCTTAGATTCCATATTGCAGAACTTGATACTCCTGATGAAGCAATGAAACAAATCAATAAAGTTTTTGGGATTAAAAATGAACTTAGAGCCCATCAACTTGAAAATGAGTTGCTTACATTGGACCCTAATAATTTTTCTTGCATTGAAGATTTCTTGTCCAAGTTCAAGACCCTTAGATATCTCTTGGAAGGTGTTAAAGTTAAGAAAGAAGATAGTAACCTTATCTATTCCATTCTCACTAAGTTGGGACCAGCCTACTATGTGTTTGTTTCCACCTTCCACTCTACAAGAGAAGCCTTCATTTCTCAAGGAACAGACTACAAGTCCCCTTCCTTTGACTCTTTTTGTGATTCTTTAATAAGAGAACAAGAAAAACTCTTACACCTTGGTCTTCTTAATCTTGGAAACTCTTCCAAGAAAGCGTTAGCCGCCCAGCAGCAACCAAATTCAAAGAATCCTAAGAGGTCATATCATAAAAAGAATGGTCCTAAACCAAACAAGGGTCCTAAGCAATCTCAGCCTCAAAATGAAAAATCATTTCAACAAAATGATAAGACAAATAAAAACAAATGGAAGAAGACTGATAGACATTGCAACTTTTGTAATCGAGATGGCCACTTAGAATCCAAATGCTTTAAGAAGATGGAAGCCTTGGAATTGAAGAAACATAACATCCATTTGGAGCAATCTTCAACTTCAACTTCATCTTCAGGAATGGCACTTTTTGCATGTGGTTGTCAAGCATCTCGGTCTGGCCATGCACTAAATGTATCTTCTTCTTCTCAGTCTCATGAGTGGCTCATTGATTCTGGAGCTTCTTATCACATGGCCAAAAACAAAGCCATGTTTTCTTCTTTAAATGATTGTAACACCAAAAATATATATGTTGGTGATGATAGATCTCTTAGTGTTTTAGGGACTGGAACTGTTCATCTAGACAATGGTCAGTTTAATGATGTATTATGTGTTCCAACCTTATCCTGCAACCTTCTATCTGTATATCAGATAACTCATTCAGGTGAAGGTAAAATCGTTGAATTTTCACCTCATGATGTTGTAATCAAGGACCTAAGAGATCCTAAAAAGATTTTAGCTACTGGCATTGCTGATGATTCTACAAGGTTGTATAAGTTTCACAACTTTGGGTCATCAAATCTTCCCTCAGTATTTGTTGCTCATAACGATGAAGTGAGCAAACTTTGGGAAGAGCGATTTGGTCACTTAAACTATCGCTCCCTTCAGCATCTATGTAAAGAAAATATGGTGACAGGTCTTCCTATGGTATCTTGCAGAGATGGTGTTTGTTCCGGATGTGTACTCGGAAAACATCATCGGGACAGTTTTGAAAAACGTGCCTCTTGGCACGCCTCAGCCCCTTTACAGCTTGTGCATAGTGATTTATGTGGTCCACTTCTAGTTGTGTCATTCTCTGGCTGCAAGTATTTCTTAACTTTCATTGATGATTTCTCCAGACGCACTTGGGTATACTTCTTAAAACTCAAGAGTGAAGTATTTAACACATTTTTGGCCTTCAAGGCCTTTGTTGAAAAACAATCTGGACATCAAATTCTTAAGCTAAGATCTGATAATGGCGGAGAATATGTTAAAAACACATTCATCAACTTTTGCATTGAGAATGGAATTCAAATGCAACATACTGTTCCATATACTCCACAACAAAATGGTGTAGCTGAAAGGAAGAATCGCACCTTAAAGGAAATGGCTAATTGTATGCTACAATCTAAAGGACTTGGTCTTAGTTTTTGGGCAGAAGCAATTAACTGTGCAAATTACATAATAAATCGCACTCCTACTAAGGCTTTAAAGAATATCACTCCAGAAGAAGCATGGAGCTCAATCAAACAAGATGTAAGTCACTTTCGTGTTTTTGGAAGTGAAGCGTGGGCCCATATTCCAGATGAAAAGCATAAAGCTTTAGAACCTAAGAGTGAAAAATGTACTTTTGTTGGATATTTTGAAGATGTCAAAGGCTATAGACTTATTCCATTTAAGTCCAAAAATGTTATCATTAGAAGAGATGTAAAATTTGATGAGAATATATCGGCCTGCGAGCCTAGTTCGGTGGATGTGCCACCTCTCCCTATCTCTTCTACTTTTGAAAACATTTCTTCTTCAGATGATGAAAGTGAGGATGACAATCCTCCCCCACCATCTCAGTATCCTCCTTCAGCTCCTCAGCTTCCAAAATGGGTTCATGCTACTCGAGATGCAGCAGGTGATCTTGTCGGTGATCCTACAGATCAGCGACGTACACGTTCTCAGTTCGAGAGAGCCTCTTCTTTACTGGCTCAAGCTCCAGTAAATTATGATCCTGACACCTTTGCAGAAGCTTCAAGCCATCCAGATTGGGAAGCAGCTACGAATGAAGAATATCATTCATTATTGGCAAATGATTCATGGGATCTTGTTCCTCTACCAAAGGGACGAAAACTTGTTAGATGCAAATGGGTTTACAGAACCAAGTATGGACCAGATGGGAAAGTTGATAAACATAAAGCTCGTCTTGTTGCTAAAGGTTTTTCACAGGTTGAAGGCATTGACTACACTGAAACCTTCTCCCCTGTTGCCAAAATGAACTCTATCTGCCTTGTTCTTTCCTTTGCTGCCTCGTTCAAATGGGAAGTCCATCAGATGGATGTTAAATCTGCCTTCTTGCATGGGGACTTGCATGAAGAAATCTACATGGAACAACCTATTGGCTTTATACAAACAGACTCCAGCCTTGTATGTCGGCTTAAGAAATCCCTTTATGGTCTCAAGCAAGCTCCTCGAGCTTGGTATGCCAAAATGGGCTTTCTTTTAGAATCTGGCTTTTCTAGGTGTCATTCTGACAATACTGTCTACACCAAGAAAGTGGGCAAGTCTCTTATCATTCTTGTTCTTTATGTTGATGATCTTATCCTTACCGGTAGTGATCCCAACCTTATAAACCATGTGAAGTCCAGTCTTAAAAGGAAATTTGAAATGACAGACTTAGGACACTTCATTATTTTCTCGGTCTTCAAGTCTTGCAATCCAAGGAGGGTATTTCCCTTTCCCAGTCCAAGTATGCCTGTGATATTCTACGCCATTTTCACATGGAAGACTGTAAGCCAGCCCTTTCTCCCTTCCAGTCTGGAGTCAAACTTTCAGTCACTTGTACTTCTCCTGAAGTTGATGCTACCTTATACCGTCAACTTGTAGGAAAACTTTTGTATCTAACCCATACTCGTCCTGACCTTTCCTTTGTTGTTGGCCTTGTTGCTCGGTTTATGCAAAACCCACGTGAAAGTCATTGGAAAGCAGCTAAAAGAAAACTTCTTTAAGTTCGAGGTACAGTTCAGTTTGGGATACATTACAGTGCCGAAGCATCTCCTCTATTGGTTGGTTTCACTGATTCCGATTGGGCTGGTGACCCTGATGATCGGAAGTCTACTGCCGGTTATGTGTTCACTCTTGGTTCAGGACCTATTACATGGGCTTGCAAGAAACAAGGTGCCATTTCTCTTTCATCAGTAGAAGCAGAGTATCGTGGTGCCGTAGAAGCTAGTAAGGAAGCCTTGTGGCTTCGTCAGATCCTGTCAGAGTTTGGCTTTCAGCAGCAGCATCCGACTACACTTTGGTGTGATAATCAAAGTGCCATTCAACTATGCAAAGATCCAATCCAACATCAGCGCAGCAAACACATTGAACTGCACATGCACTTCATCAGAAAGCTCATTCACGACCATGTTCTTGAAGTGCAATATTGTTCAACAAATGATCAAGTTGCAGACATCTTCAGAAAGGCTCTCACAGAGGCGAAGTTCACTAAACTTCGATTTATGGTTGGAGTTCAGGAAGTTGTCACTAAGGGGGGATAGGCTCTAGTGCCTCCTTCCTTCTCCTATTGTGTCATATTTGTAAATCCTTCAATCCTATCCCAAGTTGTTCTTAAGGGGGGATGTTAGTATATTCCGACACATAGGAAATAGTTAAGTACAACTTGGTCTAGTATAGAGTTAGGTATAAAGTTAGGTAAAGTGTGTTTCTTTACCTTGTACATTTTGTAACTTACAATCCGACGGTCACGATATGTAGTGATTCGACGGTTCATTCTCTCCTCGGTATTACCGACACTTGATCCGTGGCTTGACACCCGATTGGTCCATGATTTCTATTTAAAGCGCATGGAGGGTCATTTGTAGAAAAATCCGTGCATGAGAGAAGCATATGTAAATTTTCATTCTTTTATTAATAAATTGCCTGAAGTGGCCACGTTGGCTCAGGCCGTGGACTGTTTCCCTCTTTGAGGGTTTTAACCACGTCAAAAATACTGGTGTATTGATCTGCGATCTGGTTGTGAGCGGTGTCCTTTGGTGTTCTGTCTGAGGAACTTACCCTGTAAATTCCTACAGCTAGGACATATACAGAGAGTGTTGAGGGAGTCTATGTACTCAAAGGGTCTTGAGAGGTTCAAGAAAAGCTCTTGTTGTTGCATCTGTTGTGTGTGAGGCTCAAATTGAGCTCACTGTTGTAAAAACTTTGCTTGAAGACATAATAGAGAGGCCACCACTGAAGGCTGGACCAGGAGATGTAGCCCAGGAGTATTGGGTGAACTCCTCATTAAATTTGTTGTGTTATGTGTTGTCTATTATGTTTTGTTTACTGCTTCATTGTCTGGGTACTTCACAATCTTATTGATCCATTGCATAAAATAACATAGAAAAATCCATGCACATGAGTCTGTAATACCTTATTAATTATCTTAGATCTCATTATCAGATCAAGAACAACCATAAAACATCAACTCCAATGATCAAATCAGCCATGATGAGGACAATGATGAACCTATTATAGATGAAGAAATTAAAGTACCCTTTAGTCCGAAATAAAAAGATCATGCAAGGTATGTGAAAAAACACCACCCAACTAACCAAATTGTTGGTAACTTGTATACAGGTGTTCAGATAACAAGAAGGTTAATAAATCCACCTACTCAAGCACATCTAACATTTTTTTCCATGATAGAACCAAAGGATTTTTCTCAAGCCATCCATGGTGACAATTGGATAAAGGCCATGAACAAAGAGCTTGATTAGATTGAGAAAAATCAAACATGGGAGTTAGTTCCAAGACCAGCAGACATGAAAATTATTGGCACAAAGTGGGTCTTAAGGAACAAATTAAATGAAAATGGTGAAGTGGTAAGAGACAAAGCAAGGTTAGTTTACAAATTTTATGCACAAATTGAGTGTTTGGAATTTGATGAGATTTTTCTCTTGTTGCACAATTAGAGGCAATTTGAATTTTCTTAGTTTTTTGCTAGTTTCAAGAAATTTAAAATATATCATATGGATTTCAAATATTCCTTTTTGAATGGAGAGTTGCAAGAAGAAGTCTATATTGAGAAACCTGATGGTTTTGAATTGTCAAATAAATCTAATTATGGTTGTAGGCTAAAAAATGCATTGTATGGTCATAAGAAATCCCAAGGGCTTGGTACTCCAAGCTAAATAGTTACTTTCTTAAGTGTGGTTTCAAAAGAGGCACAACTAACAACAACCTATATGTGAAATTTAATGATGAAAAATTGTTAGTAGTTCTTATCTATGTTGATGATATAATATTTGGAAGTGATGTAGATCATCTAACTTGCCAGTTTGTAATTGATATGAAGGTCTATTTTGAAATTTCAATGCTTGGTGAACTATCTTATTTCCTTGGCTTGTAGATCACTCAAACAATGAAAGGTATTTGTATGTCATAGGGAAAGTATCTTAAGGAAGTGTTAAATAAATTCAGCATGGAGGAATTTTCGTTGGTAAACACTATAATGGTCAATGTATGTAAAATCAACAAGGTTGATGAGTCCCTAGAGGTGTGTTAACACTCAGGTTGTTCCCTTTGACTTCTAAGGGAATACGGCCGAGGTAACCACTAACCAATCTTTTGGCCACAGGTCCTAGCCTACCTGTAACCAGAGAGGGCTCTCTCTTTCTGCTTTAACTTTGTTTTGATGGTGTTTTAGGCTAGCTATGATGAACAAGGTTTTGTTTTGGATCACGAAGGAATCATGCAGGTGACTGTGGAGGACACTTATATTGGAAGTCCACAGCTGATAAAATCCTAAGGGCTGGATTTTATTGGCCTTCCTTGTTTACTGACGTGAGAAAATTTGTAATGTCTTGTCACAAATGCCAAATTTTTGAAGGCAAGAGAAAGCTACTGCCTTTACCACTCAAACCTGTTTCAACTGAGAGACCATTCCAGCAATGGGGTTTAGACTTCATTGGTGAAATTCACCCTCCATCCTCTGGCCAACATAGGTGGATTCTGAATGCTACAGACTATTTCACCAAATGGATAGAAGCTGTCCCTTGTAGGCAGGCCAATGACTCCATTATTATACAATTTCTAGAAACCAACATCTTGTCCAGGTTTGGCTGTCCAGACAAAATTATCACAGACAATGCCGCTGCTTTCAAGTCCAAAAAAATGATCAACTTTTGCCACAAATACCATATGACCTTAGGTCATTCCACTGCTTACTATCCTCAAGGTAACGGCCTAGCTGAGTCTTCCAATAAAAGCCTCATCAACATCGTCAAGAAAGTTTTGGAGGAAAATAAAAAGAATTGGCATAAGAAGTTGGTGAATGCGCTGTGGGCAGACAGACTGACCACCAAGAGATCCATTGGCACTAGTCAATATTAACTAGTTTATGGAATGGAAGCAAGGTTTCCTTCATCTTTAGGTATTCCTGTAATCAATTTGCTGCAAGAAATACAAGCTGAGCCCAATGACATTCAAAGAAGGATCAATCAGACAATTCACTTACAGCAAACAAGAGAGGAAGTCTATCAAAGAACCCAAGTACTGCAAGAAAAGCTCAAAATAGTATTTGACAAAAGAACCAAAGTTGAAGACTTCTTTATAGGAAACAAAGTGTTGAGATGGGATTCCAGGAGGGAGGACAAAGGAAAACATGGTAAATTTGACTTCTTGTGGAAGGGGCCTTATGTAATTTATGTTGTACAAGGTAATAACACCTATTTTCTAAAGAGCTTGGATGGCTCAAACACTGAGGAAGGCCCAGTCAATGGGAGGATGCTCAAGCATTATTTTGACCCCCTTTGATGAAACACTGCACAGTCATATGTTGTACATAAATATGTGTATTTTCAGTATTTTCATTTACAGCAGTTAAATAAAGCACCAAGTGGAGCAGATTTTGAGAAAGATCAAGCTACTGCACCATTTTTGATATATGTTTTGGTCCTATCATTGGAAAGCAAGAGAAAACACTTGGGAACTATCAAGGTGATGAGGAAAACTCAGAGAAACAGGTAAAAAACAGAGCTGTAATTTCACAGCAAATCAGCTCAGTGGATACTTCATACAAGTATCTAGGATTCAGAGCAATGGTCTCCAACAAAAGAAACATGCAGACTGCAGCAAGAATGGAGAAATAAGGCAATCTGACCTGTTGTTCTTGACTTTTCATCTGGAAAAGCCATCCCCAAGTGGAGCCACTGTTAGCCTCCTATACCAATAGGTTTTCATTTTTCATGATTGACAGTGGAAGTTCCAAAAATGTTCATCTTCCATGATACAAAGGTTCCATTTTTGTGAAAGAAACAGACAGTTAAAAAATGTAAAGAGGGTATGCCTTAAAAGAATAATCAAAAGGCAAGAAAATGAACTAGTTAGAAAAAATAATTGAAATGAACCCCAAAGAAAGACCATGAAAGTGGCTAAGCCAAAATTCCACTGCTATCTTGATGGATGGTCCAACAGTTCAAGCTGGGCCATACCATGTTTTAAATTGCCTGTTCTAGACTAGAGAGAGAATACCTGCTCAAACAGTTCAAGCTTGGCAGATGACTAGTTGAATAGAGAAAGGAAGGAGCCCAACTGCTTAATCTGGGCCCTTGGAAGACATAAGGGTAGACTTAGATAGGAGGGCAGCAAAAAGAAAAGAGGATTATCAAGGTTTGCAAGACTAAGTGCACCCTTCCAAAAGAAGAAAAAATGTTAGGCCTATTAGGCAGGGTAGGCAGTTGGAGGTTGCAGAAAACAAGATCTAAACACATGATATATGGAAAATCATATCTGGTCTCACCAATAGGAGAAAGGCAAGAACAATGATCTATGTGGCAAACCATCAAGCATGTCTAACTTCCCTCATTCCCTTCAAAAGCTTTCTTACTAACATCCCCTAGAGGACTGTAGGATCTGCCTAAACAGTCCTCCTTGCATTTCTCATTGGTGAAATTCATGTCAAGTTGTGACCTTTTTCTCCAAAAAGAAGCCACATTTCTTGTCTAAATTCATTTCTCACTCTCATCTGCTTCTAAATCTAAGTTTACTCCTTAAACTTAGCTCTCTGTTCCTCTTTCACATCCCAAATCCATATTAATTTCTAAACTTACTATATAGCTCCCTAAGTGCCCCCCTCCCCCTACTATTATAGCATTTTTTGCAAAAACCCAAAAAATATGTAAATATTCCCCCTTTTTAGCATTATAGCTAAATAACATGTCATGGGAGACATTAGTCCATCTGGGACTATAGTCAACCCTTACCCTGGAATTAATCTAACCCCCGGTTAAGATTAATAACCTATAACTAAACCCCCATTCACCTAAAAAACCCTTGCAAAATGATCACCCCTTAAAGTCAAAAACCCAATGTTTAAATATTTTTTATGAAACCCCGTCGCATTAACCCTTATCTATTTGAACCCCATAAAACCCACCAAAGCTAAAGTTTTTGAGCCCGCGCCATTCAATATTAATTAAATATCGGGCGGGTCCCGCCACAAACTTACATGCTGTGTCGGAGCGCCCGCCAACCGTCGATCTCCCGCCACGCCTGATCTAACGGTGGGCGGGTGATCTGGGCCACCGATCTGCCGATCTTTAGCGTCCGGGGAGCAGGCGGTTTTGCTCCCATACACGGGCCACGTGTCGGCAGCTGGGGTTGTTCGGAGCCCTCCCCCCCGAAACCACCTTCCCCCAAAGGCGGTGCGGGGAAACCGGAAACCACCTCCCGCTAACCGCCACCCCCGTTACGTCAGCCCCTCGTCACTGTGATGTCACGCCCGAGGCCCCCGCCACTGCGCCATGTCGCCCTCCATGCTGTCTTGCCACCTCCGCATGCCTCCACCGTGTCCCGCCACGCTGGCATCCCAGTCAGCATCCACGTCATCGTCCATACCCGGGGCCCGCTGATGATGTCATGCTGACGTCATCGCGGGAAAGCGCCAAAAAGCCATATGCGCCAAATTTATCGTTAAAAACGCGGAAATCGACCATTTTGGGTCATTTTCATTCAAAAGTTCGAGTGCGTTGTTCTGTCCATTTATGCCAAATTGCCTCCAGATTTCGAATTTAGACGATTTGGACGCCGCCACCTGCAAATTCAACGACATTCTCCGTCTTCCAGTCAATTCGGCAGCCCTCGGCGCTAGTTTATCCAGGTATTTCGCCAAATCCAACCCATTTGCCGTGATTCTTCCCATTCTCTGCAATTTGCCACTGAATTGCCTAAAGAACTCCTAAATTAATGATGTTGGCCTGTTAATGATTAGCCTAAAAAGATCTTAAGCACCCTCTGTTTAAGTTTCACTGTCACACAATCGTTTTGGGCTTAAATGCACGCTAAACTCTCACGCCTACCCGGCACTGTTCCCTTTTGCCGAGTTTTAGTTCAAGCTCTCACTATTCTAAGCTGCAATCCTTCTTCTCATCTGCAATTGCCCTCACTGTCTACAAAGTCTAAGAGTTCACCAAGAGAAACTGAAGCTCAAATCAAACTCTGTAAATTGTCCTTTCAATACAGTCATAAAACATTGAAGATTTTGAGTTTAGCTACAATCATTCTGCCACTCCTCTTCAAATCCTCATAAGCTGTCATCTTTAGCCTGTTACACTCATAAGCTGCATTCTAAAGATAACACCTGAAAGTTATACAATGGCTACACCATCAGCTCTCAGTGTTGCTCCCATGAATCCACCAAACAAGGAGCTTGAGGCCATGCCTCTTGCTGACAGAGATTACCTCATCCAAGACCTTGTGGCTGACAGGAACCATTTACAGACCTTTCGCCAATTGAGAGACAGCTATTTGAGCAACAATGACACATATGGGATATGGGAGTCCAATCTGCCTTACTATTTCCTTCCATCTGTTAATATTTTTCCAGAAATCATCCGCTTATGTGCTAAGAATTATGATCCAACTCAGAGAACTGTCAAGTCTCCATCTGGGAGCATACTCTTCCACATCAATCCTGACTCCATCAACCAAATGCTCAACTTCAAGCAAACTCAGTTGCTATTTCCCTTCTCCATGAACTATTTACTGGATGCAGGCGCCAAACTTTCCACTGCTGACATTGAGAAGGTCACCAAGACATTCATGAGGGCAGACCGCCAGCCTACAGGCCCACCTCCTTTCTTGTATGTCCATTTCACTGATGTGGGCAAGCTCCTAGTTGACATGATCTCCTATGTGTTGGGCTACAAAACTAGTGAGCACATTGATGAGACAGTGTTGGTATTATTAGCTGCTTACAGCCCAGGCCAGCCTCCTACTTACAAATATAACTTTGCCAAGTTTATAGCCAAAAAAATACATGACCATCTTTTGAAAGTGGATAGGGAGGGTGTGTTCAAATATTCATCATATATCTACCACTTGTTCATGTATTATCAGTCTGAGGTTTTTCAATGCCCTATCAAGAAACTAGATTCTAGGGGAGAGAGGAGGTCTGTCATCTTCTGGTCATCAGTTTTCCACCAAGTCCAAGATTCACCATATTCTTACTGTGAATTTATTGACCAATTTGTGTATCCGATCTCTTGCCTATTGATGAGATCCCCTCCTCCCAGACTGTCATTTGAGATCCAGAAGACTTTGCAGCTGTCCAAGAACTATAAAATAGGTGATTGGTACCTATACCAAAACCATACAGTCATCAGAATCTATGGTTGTGAGCTCTGTCCATATAGGCTCCCAAGATATGTACCAATGAGAATGTTCGCCTTGGAATACTATAGGAAACTCATTAACTCTGACCTCACCCACTTTCATAGTGCCAAGAAGAAAGCCCATCTCAATTTCAAAGACCATATGGGCCCCTTTATCATGAATAAGAAAGAGGGTTGGCAAGAGGCTGATCAAATTCTCAGAGATAAATACAAACTAAAGAGAAGCTTCTGGTGGGTCCCTTATGACCCCGAAGGCTTCATCAGTGCTAGAAGAGTCAAATACAGGCTGCTAGGGTATGAGCACTGTAAATATCCACAAATTGAGAAGTATGCCAACCAAGATGAATGGTTGCAAGGCACATTAATTGAGGAACTAACTCAAGAAGAAACAATGGAAAGAAATGTCAAGGATTTAGAAAAAACTCTTGACTTTGATTCTATGCAGCAGGTAACTTTCAAGCAACCGCATCCAATTGGAGAAGGTACCTCCACTGCTGCAACCGCACCAGTCACCCAGGGGCCATCTACATCAGCATCAGGTACAGATAAATGCAAGGGGATAATGGGTGCAGAAAAAGTAGTGACAGAAAAACCTGCCTCCTCAATTGGGCAGCAGCAAGAGCAAACCCCTCCACCACAAACAGAGGCACCAACAGTGCCTGCCTTACAGACCCCTGCACATGAGGAAAGGGGCAAGAAACGGGACCGAGAGGAGTCCACACCTGCTAGTGGATCCGCTCAGCAACCCGAAGCCAAAAGACAAAGGGTTGATTCTCCGGTCATAGAAGAAATCAGCGAGGAGATCCTTGAGAGCCCAAGGAAAGAAAGAGAAGACAGCCAGCAGACAGCCACAAGCTCTTTTCAACAAGAGCAAGGAGTACAGCTTGGCATGGAGGTGTCCTCCTCCACTCAGCAGAGCAAGAAGCCATCCAGCACCAAGGCCTCCTTCAAAGAAATTAAGGCACAAAATGAGCTGTTAAGAGTGCAGGTATGCAAACAATTTCTCAAGGCAACACCGACTAAACAAGAGAGGCTGATGTCAGTATATGATATCCAAGAGGAAAAGATAATCCTCAGCCATTTTAAACCCAAGATACCGCAGCCTCACTCAGCTGCAGATTTTGTCAAAACAAAGTTAGAAGTCATGGCAAAAGACATTCACCCCATGGATCAGATAGAGCTGCATAAGCAAACAGGGGAAATGGTCTATGCCACACTGGTAGACAGGGCCACAATGGCCCATGAATTAAAAGAATCTCTGAAGAACACCAACACTCAGCTAGACTTGGAGAGAATGTCCTCCACGGCCAAGGACAACAGGATCAAAACACTGGAGGACATCATTGTGGACTTAGGACATGATCCTAAGGATCCTAAGGGTGTGAGGGCCCTTATGAAAAAGAAAGAGGATGATATTGCTGCATTGAAGAAGAGACTAAAATTGCTTCCTACTGAGCACCCTCAAACAGCAGAATTACAGAAAGAAAAGGAAGCTGAGGATCAATTGGACCTAATAATGCAGCTGAATCAAAGAGTGATTGATCTGGAAAAGGAGCTAGAAAGGGCACTCCAAGACAAATAGGGAGAATCAACCTCCCAACCTCCTCAGACTACCCCAACCACTGCCACAACTACAGAGGCAGCATCGACCCCTGCAACGACTGCAGCAACAACAGATGCGGCAGCAACAACAACAGCTCCTGAGTCTAGCTTAAACATGAATGAATTGACAAAAGTGATCAAAGAGTTGGAGCTTCAGGCGACAGAGATCAAACAAGCCAAGGAGAAATTGGCAGAGCTGGAAGCCAAGTATGACAAATCCAAGATAACAGTAGCAGAACAGACCAGAGAGATTAAGGCCCTAAAGGACAAAATAAAGGCCTTAGAGAAGGAACTAAAACTAGAAAATACTCTGGCAGAAATAAAAAGGATTTTGTGGGCCCGGATTGACCACTCCCTTACCAAACAGTGGAAGTCAATCAGAACAGTGCACGAACAGATGGAATTAATAGGCCAAGCACAAATTGAAAGCCAGAAAGCCAGAACAGCACTAGGGAATAGGCCTGAGCAGGCCAACAGGATGATACATTTTCTCAACAATCAGACCAAGGAGGAGCTGGCAGCCCTAAACATCATCAACAGAACAGATGTTGTCCTCACAGTTAAAAAGGTGCTGACCCTCAGAAATTTTGTACAAACTGTGGAGAGAAAATGTCATGAAATGCAGGCTGAGGTGGATGAATACAAGCTTAAAATGGGAGCATTGCAAAACAAAGGATTGCCCAGCCTATTGACCGGCACAGGAAGACTGCTCACCCGTGAGCAATATGCCACTAGGATGACAAATTTTATTGAAAATCAGATCACAGCATCTGCCAGTACTTCTGAAGAAGCAGGACCTCCATCAGGGCAGAGCCTCTATGACAAGCTTGAAAATCTATTCTACATTGAGCATGAGATTAATCACCTGTTTGAGGTCCCACCAAATTTTTACAGGTATATAGAGGTAGATGAAACCTTGATAAAGATACGAAGACACCAACTGCCCAAGGAAGATTGGTGGCAGGCAATGCTACAAATTTTGCCTCAGTAATCTCGGTTTGGTCTGTCCTAGTCAGCTTCAGCTCAACCAAAGTCAAAAACAGAATCAGGACAGCATGCAAGGTGGCCAAAAAGGGTGACTCAGCATGATACTACGACAGCAAGCTAAAGCAAAGGAAACGCGCAAATTTGGGCAATACGGCTCCAGCCGACTCAATGGGTCACAAAGTCAAAATTCTCTGACAATTTTGGACAGCTAATACACTAAGCAGTTATTACAGCATTTACTCTCTCAGTTGTAATCCTTCAGGAGTTGGCACAGTATTTATGAGCCATTAATTCATCGGCTAGATATTTTTGTATCTAAATTTTGTATATATACCTCCCCTTGCAACGTATTTGGGGTTGGTGATTTTCTCTCTGAGACAATATATTGTATATTTTCAGATGATCTAATGCAAAAGGCTGGAGAAGTTCATTATCTCCTGAATGTTTGATGTCTCAATGATGCTCTGTGTGCTGTTACAGAATTCCTATGCTGTCTAATGGAACAATAAGTTATCCTAAACTATGTTTTGTCTTCTTATGTCTGCTTAAATCATATGCATGTTTCACTAGTCTAACAATAGAGAAAAAGAATAGTAGTGGAAATGTTTGATTACACCCTGTGCTCAATCTCTGTTGTTGAATATATTTTCTTCAGAATTAATCATGGACATGAATTCTTAATTGCTCATGTTTGTATTGGTTCTATAAATATGAATGTTATTCAGGAATTCTTCAATGCTCCTAAGTAATGTTCCCACTCTTCCCCATATCAGCTTACTGAAAGATTCTTAGTTGCCTTTCACGCCCTGATTCCATCCCATACAATTACAGATTTAAAGAATTGTTCCATAGAGACTTATCTGGCTCTATAGCATCACTGTTGTTTCAAGACAGACATACCAAGCAATTAAACTTCACGGACCCCATTCCCAATGGCCTAGATCACCCTGTAAAAATATACCTGTTATGATTGAAATCATCATCCAGCAAATTCAAAACAAAACCTTGTGCATCATAGCTAGCCTAAAACACCATCAAAACAAAGTTAAAGAAGAAAGAGAGAGCCCTCTCTAGTTACGGGTAGGCTAGGACCTGTGGCCAAAAGATTGGTTAGTGGTTACCTCGGCCGTATTCCCTTAGGATTCAAAGGGGACAACCTGAGTGTTAACAAGGTGGATCAGACTTTATATAGATTTATTATAGGAAATCGCGTATACTTAAAAACCTCTAGACCAGACATCATGCAAGCAATTGGTATTGTTGGAATATTTCAAGCAGCTCTGGGACAAAGTCATCTCCTAACAACAAAAAGGATTCTCAGATATCTAAGAGCCACAATGGACTATGGTCTTTGGTACCCATGAGGTAAATATTTTTCACTAACTTCTTTTACTTATGAAAATTGAGTAGGTGAGGTAGATGACGATAAAATAACTAGTGGTGGTACTTTCTTTCTTGGTGAATGCCTTGTGTCCCATTGAGCAAGAAGCAGGGTTCAATTTCTCTTTTTGTTAAAGCAGAATATATAGCAGTAGCTTCTTGTTGTACTCGACTATTATGGAAGAAGAAAACTTTACAATATGTGCAAATGATATATGACCATCCAATTCCAATCATATGTGATAATACAAGTGCAATTAAGAGAGCAAGTTGCAAATCAGATTGTAAAATTGGAGTATGTACCTACAAAAGAACAGGTGGATGATATCTTCACTAAACCTCCTCCAAAAGCACAATTTGATTATTTAAGGCAGAGATTAGGAGTAGTCCCTTTTACCTCCCTCCATTAAATCTTATCCGAGAGGAAGAAAAGCAGCTAAAAAATATTCAACATATCAAAAGGGAGTTGATGGATCCATAGGTTCAGTATGATAGGGGGATATTGGTTGTAGGGGGAGCATCTTTGCCATTGATGTCAAAGGGGGAGAAGTAAGAAAAACATTGCATAGTTATGGGAGAAGTAAGTACAAACATTTCATGGAGGATAAGAAAAAATAATTATTCAGACATAACTGGTGTAGGTATAAGTGTTGAAACAT
Source organism: Pinus tabuliformis (assembly GCA_031772625.1). Taxonomy (NCBI): domain Eukaryota; kingdom Viridiplantae; phylum Streptophyta; class Pinopsida; order Pinales; family Pinaceae; genus Pinus; species Pinus tabuliformis. The sequence goes on along the minus strand of CM062812.1, from coordinate 380,229,849 downwards.
GTGTTGAAATTTCAAGGATCTTTATGATCATGCTTAAATATGCTTTCATTGTTTGACATATGCCTCTATGTTTTATAGCAATGTTTTTGGTGTTTCCATTAATGCCAAAGGGGGAGAATGTTAGAAATATGTTGCCATTGATGTCAAATGATGTCAAAAGATCTGTCATTGAGTAGCAAAGATCACCGGTTGAAGGTAGATTGATGAATTGGTCAAATAAGTAGTTATGAATCAGCATCTTCAGATAATTTTTTGGATCAACATATCATCCTAGAAGAGCTTAGAAACTACACGTATCGATAGGCCTTGAAGAGAGATTTCCAATGGTATATCAAAGTCATAAAAAGACCCCCCTAGAGCGAAAGATATGGCCAGGCAAAAGTTTTAGGCCAAAAAGTTCAAGGTGCAAAGCCAAATTTGGTGTTGTGGCTATCTATCTCCAAATTTGGTGACGGGATTGGTGTTTGGCTAAAAATGGTGGAGTTTTTGGAGGAGTTCGAGGTTAAAAGGTGCTCATGTTAGTAGGATAATCAAGCGCCACATGTCCCCATCGATTGATCATACAAACTGTGGGGTGACATGTATTACTGTACATTAACCAAGGGGGATCCGCTATTGGTGGTTTCACCCAAACTGTCAATTATAAGATCGACAATCCTAGTTAAAATCATACCCCCCCTAAGTTCGAAACCACTAGGGGGTCCGCGAAAACCACCTGCAGTATTCTCATACCGTGATCGCATACATGACCACCGATGCATGACCACGACATGTGATCGTGCATGTGGGACCGCAAGCCAACGGGCAGCTAACCGGAAGGTGACAGGGGTGCCAACCTACACAGGACCAACCAACCAAAAGTAGCCAAGTGGTAGGAAATGGTGGCCCAACAATATGACATGGCACTTGTACATGAGGACATGTGGCAGGAACTTTTGGACTTTTCAGGTACACAAGTGGGCCATTTTCGAGTGACACGTGGACCAATCATAGGAGGCCACATGGCATATGTGATGAAAGCATGATGTAGGTAGGACATCCAATTGATAAGCACCCATGTCTTTAAGGTTGGGGTCATAGTGCTTCATTATATGCACGGAAATGCCATCAGACAGACACTTGGGCAATTCAACGGTGAATGGACCAAGTTGGCGGAATTTTTGGTAGAGTTTGCCATACTTGGAGTTTTCCAAATTTATAGTGAGGATAACCATGGATAAATCGAACCTTGGTGAATTTGGTAGAGAAAGTTGTAATTATCATGATATTTGACATTTTCGTTATATTTAGAAGCCAACTAAAGTTGGAACTGCAGATAAATTCCCACCTAAATCCTGTAGGTTTCCAAAATTTCAAAAAATAAGCAGTTAAGTGTAGAGATTGACTTTAGATCAGCATGCGGGACTTGAAGATGATTTTCACACATATAGAACTCATGTATAAATAGGTTGAACAACATTAAAACAAGAGAATACTTGAAGAAATCATGACAAGGGCTAAACTTAGCTAAAGTCCTAAATTGCAAAATTAAAAGTTTGACTTAGTTTTCCATATCACAGACAAAAGACGATCAAACCACATCAAGAAGACTTAACATAAATTGAAAAAAAAAATAAAGAGATCAAAACCTTTGTTTAATAAGCGTAAAATAAGAGTTGAACTTAACTAAAAAGAAAAAACTAAAATTATCAACTCAAAGTTTTATATACAAGAATTGTATCAGAATGAGAATGAATGTGAATTGATAAGAGATCAAGATTAGTGAAGTTTATTTTATGGTGATTGAGTGAGGATAGATTGATTTTTTTTTATGAGAAGGAGTGGCATTCATGGTTTGAGTTTAAAAATGTGATGAAAGATGAACCAAGGAGGTCCAGCAAGTTGTAGCTTGCAAATTAGGGGTTGTATCTCCTTTCAGTGGTAGATGATAAACTCATGGGTTGCAGCTCCATTCAGTATTAGCTAATAAATTGGGGAGTAGAAGCTTTCTTCAGGTTGGATCCTAAAAAACCAACAAGTTGGATGTAACACCCTCATCCCACATCTACCCAAGTAACCGGCAAACTGAGGTAAACATGTGACAAAGAGTTACTATGAAATTATTCAACTCCATATGTATCAGTTAAGGAAGTGGAACCAATGAAACATAGACAACTTGACCTTATACACCTGCAACAGAACCCTTAGGAGGCATCCATCCCACCCAAGTGACTAGCCCCTGAAACAACTGAATTTTTTTGCATTAAAGCCTCGGTTTCTCCCTTGACATGGGAATGCATGCGATTAGGACCCTCCAGTTGCTCCCACAGCAAGGCATGCATGCGATTGGGACTTTTCTAGGTATTTATGTGTTAGCGACTCCAGATTTTGTGCCACTTTTTCAGGGTCAAGACTCAAGCCATTGCCCAGAACTCTACGAAACTTCCAGAAATGAAAAATAACATCGAAAAAATGATAAAGATGTAAATACTTGAACAAAGACTTGACTAGATCCATACTAGCCATGACATAAATTTCGTCAAACATGTCACAAATATGCATTCTACAGGTTTAAACAACAAATCTGAGCATAGGGGTCTCATACTTATCTGAGAATCACTAAGAAGCATTGATGCCTCATCACAATAATTGCATTACCATCTATTAAGCCATATATTCATTGTATACTCAATGATTAACCAAAACTGATGAGATCCATACATTATTGTTATCATAAAACTCACATATAACCAGCATATAATCAATAGAAATATCAAGGATATAAAAGCCATATAAACAAGTATATTTACCCATAAAATTCCAAGGAGAAAGAGAGCTATTATTAATGAATGCAAAGGACATCCAGGTTTGGGACTTCCACGTTCCACCCAACCATATATTGGTTGAACCAAATCTCTCTTCAGCCAATCACCCCATGCAATATTCCAAACATGAATGTGGGATTTCATAGAACAAATCCATCAAAACAAAACCAGGGCTTCCAGAGGCCAAACCACCTCAACCCTCAACCAGTGATTCCACCTCACGGTTGGACACCACTAACGATCACCATATTGGTCTCCATCCAAGTTGTGCAAGGCTCTAGAGCATTTGTTCCAACCAAGGTTCCATGACTAGTAGCTCAACCCATAGTTGTTGTCAGGCTCTAGAGCATTTGTCCAACCAAGGATCCAAGACTAGTACCTCAACCCACCAAGGGATCTAGAGCTTTTTTCGAGCCAAGGCTCCAGGACTAATAACTCAACCCAAGGTGTTACAGGGCTCTAGAGTGTTTATCCAACCAAGGCTCTAGGAACTAATAACTCAACTGTTAATTTTAGGTATGTTCTATGCTAGAGCAATTTATTTCAATTTCTTTTCCTAAAGTAAACTGCAGATAGAACATAAATATAAATCGCAAAAGACAAGCCAAGACAAGAGGACACAAGATGTGGCACTAGCCAGGGACAGACCCCACAATGTGTGGGGAAACCCTTTTATCAAATCTTCTTTTACCTTCAAAGATCAGTAGAGAAAGAGAGAGAGAGAGAGAGATAATACATTTACAACAAAAGTCAACACTTTGACTTATCTGGATTTGAGCATAGATCATTTCCTATAATGATGAGATCAGTTGAAGACATTCTGCTTCAATTGAATCTCCAAGGTGACGACTTCACCTATCCATTTTGTTCATCTGCTGCACCTTACCGTGTAGCACCATCACGTTGCATCATGCATCTTCATGTTGCTCATGATCACTGCACTGCCCATACATCAAGTTGTCCATGACTTCATACTTCATGCTGCTCATGCATCATCATGCTTCATGCTGCCCATGCATCATCGTCATTATGCTACCTGTGCATATGTTGTCCCTGCTAGTATGAATCATAGTCATCATGCTTCCTGTGCATCATCATGCTGCAACATTATAACATTGTCATCAGCCTTAGCTGCTTGCTATGGCTTGCAGCCTAGCAAAGCAGCTAGGCTATAGTTCTGAAATCCTCCATGCAGTCTCAAACTACACAATCATGTTGTCATCTACAGTAATCTGTTTTCATCACTGCGTATCTATGTATTGCCTGAATGAAGTTGTGCGTGTATATATATATTGACTGTGTGTGTATATATATTGCTTGAATGAAGCTATGTGTGTATATATATTGCCTGAATGAATCTGTGCGTGTATATATATATATTGCCTGAGATATATAGATTGCTAGAGCTGCGATGAATACATATATACCTGAGTGACTGTGTGCTTACGTATATGGATCTATTGCTGCATGGAAGGAGTCTTTGGACAGCGTATGAGACCATATGTGACTGCGTTCCAATTTCATATATGACTACGATCCATATATAAATGCAGTTGCGTTCCATATATAAATGCGGGTTATATATGACTGCATTCCTGTTCCATATATAACTACAGGTTATATATGAATGCATTCCAAACAACAAGTTCTATATATGACTGCGTTCATTATATAAATGCGGTTGCGTTCCATATACAAATGCGGGATATATATGACTGCATTCCTTATATAAATGTAGTTGCATTCCATATATAAATGCGGGTTATATATGATTGCATTCCTTCCACGAGCAGCATATCTTTGCATGAACTGTGTATATAACTCAGGAATGAACAACGTGTGACTGCAGCTCCATGCGTAGATTGCGGCTATCATGCATTGACTGCAGCTATACCTCAGGAATGAACAACGTGTGACTGCAGCTCCATTTATTGACTGCAACTATCATGCATTGACTGCGGCTATCATGTGTTGACTAATTCATCACAGCATTTAGGGCTTCACGTGCCTGGGATCTATGTCTAGACTTCTTCACGATCGCTACTCCTGTGATTTAGATCTAGGGCATTACTTGTACATAGGCTAGCATATCCTTTATGTGTTTTTTCTTCTCCAAAAACCCAAGACGTGGAGAGGAGATCACACATGAAGAGGATGTTTTAAATGAATTCAAATCCTCTTCTATTTATACCAAAACGTATAGGTTGAATAGACATGATGTTTGAGCTTCCTGAGCCTACGTAAGAGCTGGTCGGCTAGATAATAAAACCATAATCTAAATAAATATCTCCATAAATACATATCGGAATCAGATGAACTTTGGATCAATCCTACACCTCTCGATGAGAGGGATCCAATAAAAATATCAACTGCCATAAATAAGCTTACCCACATGGAGTTTGGCCCTAGTTGCCAATTTAACACTCCCTCTCAACTAGGGAGAACTCCATCCGGTGATCCATAAGTCCGACTGTACTATCTTTGCCATCAGTGCCCTGCACTGCTCTGCCCAACTCTGCTCAGCTCTGCTGGCTCTGCTATGTTATGCTCAGCTCTACTGGCTCTGCTGCTCTGCTAAGCTCTGCTAGCTCTACTCTACTCTGCTAAGCTCTGCTCAGCTCTGGTAGCTCTGCTCAACTCTGCTGGCTCTGCTAGCTCTGCTCTGCTCTACTCAGCTCTACTGGCTCTGCTAGCTTTGCTCTGCTTAGCTCTGTTGAACTATGAAGAAGAAGAATTGATTGAGAATGTCTCATACCATTCTCCACTGACCCGAAGTCAGTCTCAGAGTGCGTATCACTGGTCCTAGACTAGTATCGCAAGCTCAGAGAGTGTACCACTGGTCCCAGACCAGTCTCAACGGACCCGAAGTTAGCATCATAGTATGTACCACTCTCACTGGTCCCAGACCAGTCCTACACTGACACGAAGTCAGTCTCAGAGTATGTACCACTGGTCTTAGATGAGTCTCAACCGACCTGAAGTCAGTGTCATAGTATGTACCACTCTCACTGGTCCCAGACCAGTCTTACACTGACACGAAGTTAGTCTCAGAGTATGTACCATTGGTCCCAAACCAGTCTCAACCAACCCCAAGTCAGCGTCATAGTATGGTACAACTCCTACCACTGGTCCCAGACCAGTATCATTGATCCCAGATCAATGGAGGTCATCCTAGCGTAGAGAGTACGGTAGATACAACGATGCGTCCATTGGTACTACTATGGTCCCTAACTTCATTTCCCTGCTCATTGATCACATGAGAGGTACTTCCCATGAGTCCCAGACTGCATGGGTAGGATGCCTTGACAGGAGAACTAATCAATCCTGTCCTCACAGGAGAACACATCAATCCTGCTACAATCGCCATGAAGAACACATCAATCCAGGCCTCACAGGAGAACACATCAATCCTGCTACAATCACCATGGAGAACACATCAATCCAGGCCTCATAGGAGAACACATCAATCCTGCTACAATCGCCATGGAGAACACATCAATCCAGGCCTCACAGGAGAACACATCAATCCTGCTACAATCACCATGGAGAACACATCAATCCAGGCCTCACAGGAGAACACATCAATCCTGCTACAATCACCATGGAGAACACATCAATCCAGGCCTTACAGGAGAACTAATCATCCTACTACACAGGAGAGCGAATCATCCTATTCCACAAGAGAGTGAATCATCTTGTCCCACAGGAGAGCGAATCATCTTGTTCCAGTGTGCACCACTAAGGGAGGGTGAGTCGCCCTGTGGTTTTATGTTGCTCCAGTAAGAACCACAAGCCCCCCAGAGCTCCCAAAGCTCAATGTATGCAACATGCAGGACCCTTTTACAAAGGTCTCTCGACGACTCCAAGTCGTTCGAGAAAATCACAAATTTGATCTTTCCTCGGGGCTCTGACCTGTACATCTTCTCAGTGCGATGGAGCCTCCTTGCTCATCAACTTACCATATCCTATATAAGGTAGTATCTGATGTCTATCAGCTGGAGCATTGTCGAATATGGGATTCCTCAATAATCAAATCCCACCTCTAGTTGTTACAGAGAATCACAGTGGTATGTGATCAAAACAGCTCATTGAAGAGCTTCCCCAACCAAGCAGCTTCATACGAGATCATACTCATAAATATCTATCCAGTCTCGGCGGTGCTTATGGCAACTAACTTCTGCTTCCTGCTCATCCATTATATCGAAGCAGAATCCAAAGAGAAACAGCACTAAGAAGTGCTCCAGTGATCCTCCACACTACCTCCTAATCAGCATTCGAATAATCATGCAGTTTCATATTTTCGGCGGTGTATCTCAATCCATGGGAGATTGTGTCCTAAAGACATCTCAGAAGATTCTTGGCACCAATCTAGTGAGGCTCAACTAAATATGAGCTCACAATGCTAACTGCAAAACATATGTCCAAAAGTTCACCAAGAACATCAACATGATTGAGTTTATGAAACTCAGAGGCATTTCCCAAATCTGGTCCGACATCACTACCATATAGTTTCTGAAAGTTAATATCCTTGAGGTAGTCACAGGCTTGCAATTTATCATTCCACATACAGAATCCAACTCCCTCTGTCTTCTACAAATGAGAGGGTCTGCACCTATCAGACATAGGTGTCGGTATGAGAGGTCTGTCATCCACAACCTTCGGATGGTTTGGATAGATTTCACTCCTAGTGAATCTTTGCTTCATCAGACAGCTGTTGATCCTCTCATACTATGCGCAGGGTGTCTTGCTTCAAGCCATAGAGGGATTTCTTCCACCTGTATACATGAGATTCTTGTTCATGAATTTCAAAATCCCCAGGTTGTTCCAAACCTGTGGACCTGCTACTTGAGGGGAATGGTTCCCTTGTAAGATTTTCCTTCTGTACATCTCAAACATGTAGTTTCATGCTCTTTTTGAATTCAGGCATCTCTGTCACCATCTGACTCACAGACCTCCGGTGCTGTGTTAATGAACATGGTCCCCAGTGAACTTCCTGCAACTTGATACAACCTTGAACTCAAAAACATCTTCGAAAATTCAATTTTCAAACACATACCTTTCCATTGACGAATGCCACCATAAAACCTTTGACTTCCATTTCCTTTTCAAGATAGGTGGCATCGGCTCCAAGTGTAATCCCACGATTATTTCCATCTCTATCAAATTAGAGAGTGCACCCTTCTATCCAATGAAGCGACTTGAAGCACTACAATCAATATGCCAGATTCCCAAAGAATCTAAAGGAGAGGGCCAATACAAGATAACACTTCTCTATCAGAAACAATATTTGATTCTTCTTACCTGGGGTTCCTTGCTTCCTTGAAGAGTCGGCCGTGTCTTTGATGACCTACATCTCTTTCACTCGGACACCCCTTCGCATAAGGGCCGAACTCTTAACCAAGACATCTACCTTTCCTTCCACCCTTAGATCCGAACTTCCCAATGAAGTGATCTTTAGCTATGCCATCAGAAGTTTTGTTGCGCCATTCTGATAATATGCTTTGCTTCGACTTCACCCTTAGTGAATTGTGAGGAACCCATTGATCCTTCTGTATTGTCCCATCTGTGATTGCTCTTTCACTCTTGCTTGGGCATTGTCTTCACCTCAGCTCTGATACCATGTTAATTTTAGGTATGTACTATGCTAGAGCAATTTATTTCAATTTCTTTTCCACATTAGCAATCACATCAGCATAACGTAAACTGCAGATAGAACATAAATATAAATCGCAAAAGACAAGCCAAGACAAGAGGACACAAGATGTGGCGCTAGCCAGGGACAAACCCCACAATGTGTGGGGAAACCCTTTGATCAAATCTTCTTTTATCTTCAAAGATCAGTAGAGAAAGAGAGAGAGAGAGAGAGATAATACATTTACAACAAAAGTCAACACTTTGACTTATCTGGATCTGAGCATAGATCATTTCCTATAATGATGAGATCAGTTGAAGACATTCTGCTTCAACTGAATCTCCAAGGTGACGACTTCACCTATCCATTTCATTCATCTGCTGCACCTTGCTGTGTAGCACCATCACGTTGCATCATGCATCTTCATGCTGCTCATGATCACTGCGTTGCCCATACATCAAGTTGTCCATGACTTCATACTTCATGCTGCTCATGCATCATCATGCTTCATGCTGCCCATGCATCATCATGCTTCATGCTGCCCATGCATCATCGTCATTATGCTACCTGTGCATATGTTGTCCCTGCTAGTATGAATCATAGTCATCATGCTGCCTGTGCATCATCATGCTGCAACACTATAACATTGTCATCAGCCTTAGCTGCTTGCTATGGCTTGCAGCCTAGCAAAGCAGCTAGGCTATAGTTCTAAAATCCTCCATGCAGTCTCAAACTACACAATCATGTTGTCATCTACAGTAATCTGTTTTCATCACTGCGTATATATGTATTGCCTGAATGAAGCTGTGTGTGTATATATATATTGACTGTGTGTGTATATATATTGCTTGAATGAAGCTATGCGTGTATATATATTGCCTGAATGAATCTGTGCGTGTATATATATATATTGCCTGAGATATATAGATTGCTAGAGTTGTGATGAATACATATATACCTGAGTGACTGCGTACTTACGTATATGGATCTGTTGCTGCATGGAAGGAGTCTCTGGACAGCGTATGAGACCATATGTGACTACGTTCCAATTTCATATATGACTACGATCCATATATAAATGCAGTTGCGTTCCATATATAAATGCGGGTTATATATGACTGCATTCCTGTTCCATATATAACTGCAGGTTATATATGAATGCATTCCAAACAACAAGTTCTATATATGAATGCGTTCATTATATAAATGCGGCTGCGTTCCATATACAAATGCGGGTTATATATGACTGCATTCCTTATATAAATGTAGCTGCATTCCATATATAAATGCGGGTTATATATGACTACATTCCTTCCACGAGCAGCATATCTTTGCATGAACTGCGTATATAACTCAGGAATGAACAACGTGTGACTGCAGCTCCATGCGTAGATTGCGGCTATCATGCATTGACTGCAGCTATACCTCAGGAATGAACAGCGTGTGACTGCAGCTCCATTTATTGACTGCAACTATCATGCATTGACTGCGCCTATCATGCATTGACTAATTCATCACAGCATTTAGGGCTTCACGTGCCTGGGATCTACGTCTAGACTTCTTCACGATCGTTGCTCCTGTGATTTAGATCTAGGGCATTACTTGTACATAGGCTAGCATATCCTTTATGTGTTTTTTCTTCTCCAAAAACCCAAGACGTGGAAAGGAGATCACACATGAAGAGGATGTTTTAAATGAATTCAAATCCTCTTCTATTTATACCAAAACGTATAGGTTGAATAGACATGACGTTTGAGCTTCCTGAGCCTATGTAAGAGCTGGTCGGCTAGATAATAAAACCATGATCTAAATAAATATCTCCATAAATACATATCGGAATCAGATGATCTTTGGATCAATCCTACACCTCTCGATGAGAGGGATCCAATAAAAATATCAACTACCATAAATAAGCTGACCCACATGGAGTTTGGCCCTAGTTGCCAATTTAACATCAACCCATAGTCAACGGAACATCAGAACCAACCAGAAAATAAAAGGGAAAGACTCCTACAACACCATGGCTATCAAGGAAATGGAAAGGCTAGGAAAAACCATTATCAATCCAGGAAATCCTCCATGCCAATGACAGATCATGACCAAGAAACCGCATGCATATGCCATGCATGCCAAAACTAGTAAGGAAATCATACATGAAACTCGGTACCTACAAGCAAAAACTGGTGTAGTTTTTGATCTTGATGTCCTCTTGCGCTTTCCTGCTTTTTCTTCGCCTTCTTGATCCAAATCCCAAGTATTCCACACTCCTCCAAGAGTGCTCCAACAAAACTCTAAGTATCCAAGAGTATGAGAGAGAGAATATAATGAGAGATCCAAAGTTGAACTGAAAAAAGTCTGTGAACTGATCCTCATAAGCCTTTTTATTAATGAGGCCTCTAATTTCTTCATTTTCCATTATTTTCCTTCATTTTCCTCCTCACATACAAAATGTGACCTTTCACCTTCCTTTTCTCCTATTTTCCATTATTTTTCATAAATAAAATTCCAATAAATGCCACTTTGTCTTTCCAAAGCCTTTTCCATTGCCTTTGCCAATTTCCATAGCCATAATAAACCAAATGAACACCCACACTAGGATATTTTTCCCAACATTCAGCTTGGAATACGTGTCCCATAAAAGTGGTTATTATTTTGTCTTTATTAGCTTTTATTACATATATTTTTTACCAGGGCTATTATAGAACGCCCCCCCCCTGGTGGAACATTGTCCTCGATGTTTAATGACACCTACAACCAACAAGACTGTTGAAAGAAAAACATACTACCCATGGAGCTTTGTAACTTAGCTCGTTTTAGTATTTACAATGATCAACCTGCTGAGAAGCAAACCAACATGACAACATAACAACATGACAACCATACTTACATGACACCCATATCGCTTATTGGAGCTTTATAACATAGCTCATGGAGGTATTTACATCCATATGTACATAAACCAAAACATTTCACCAACGCATATACCAAAACATTCTCTCAACCAGCGAATAGAGAAGGATACATAGTGTTATCTCAAAATCAGGCCCTGGAAGGCTGCAGACCAGGAAGACTTCAAGTAACTGTTTCAGACCAATCTTTTAGCTAAGGCTTAACCTCCTTAGCCTGAGAAGGCTCTCTCAAAGGATTTAAGGTTTGTGATTATAATTGAGATGGCTAACTCTTTATGAAACAAATAGGAATGAGGTTGGTAAATTCTAAATTAACAAGCATCCATTGGGCTCATGGAGTCATATGTCATTTAGTATTAACAGTGAATTGGCTTTGCAATAAAATCAAGGCATTCAGACTTCAATATAGATAAAGTACATTAGACACAAAGGAACAGTATATGAGCATATGAAGGAAATTAGAACACTGCAGGTGATTTCTAAGTAATCAAATACTCATAATACTGTAGACAACATGAAAGACAACAAGAGGAATTCATACATTGAAGTCACTATGATTCTTGAGCAGCTGAAACCATTTACTGTATTACCAAAATAAACAGAGTCTTTACATAAGCTTGACAACAGAGCTTTTTTACATAAACTTCCAACCCTGATTACATTTCCCTTTCTCCTATATATAGACCTGACTGAGATTCCTCCTTAAACATTAGGGGAACTCGAAATCTACTTCTAATGACACCTGTTTAACTTTTAACTGCCTATTTAATGTAACAAACTTCAACTAGACTTTCTAGAGGTCTAAATCAAGTAGGATTCTAACACCATGTTATGCTAATAATAGCCTTGATTACAATGGTTCTCGTTCTTTGACATCTGGTTCCTTTTTAGTTTGGTTGTGATGAATGTTCAAAACTCCATGCTGGTCTTCAATGCCACATCTTCTCCATTTTCCTGAAACATAGGAAACTACCCTTGCTCATCGGTCTTTAGTTTGCCTTACAATTTTCGAATCCAAAGAAGCATGTCCTTTATCTTTGATTATCCAAAATGTAACAGATGGCCATGTCCTTGATGTGCTATCCACCTCCTTTATGTGTAAAGGCAAAAACTCTTTCAAGTTGTTTTGACATATCTTGAACGGTGGTAAATGTGCTCACTTTATGACAAAAAATTTAAAGTTGGATTCGAATCCATATTTTCTCCACCTGTCTTGACCTGGTTGAATGTTGAAGCTTCAGATGATGCCTTGTATATATTCCCCTTTCAAATTTCTTGCTTATGTTTCAAAACCGGTTGATTGATATTGGATTATTTAGCTTCAGCGGTTTCGTAGCACGCTACGAAACTGCTGAGCTCTAATCATCACCTTCAGCAATTTCGTAGCGCACTATGAAACTGCTGAGTTGTTTCCAAAAATCACAGTTTCAACCCAAAACTTTGCCATTTGAGCCTTTTACTATTTAAGCATTCTTTCAACAGCTCCAAGACCTTTCAAAACTAAATGGAAATGTTTGATTCTTCAGTAAATATTATACCAAGCAAAATCATCAAAAATTTGAAACATAACCTTACTTGAAGTGAGATTTCTTTATGGATATTCTTTTTGCTAGCTCAACTGTATCTTGCAGTCTTCAATTTGTTTCTTCATTACTTTGATTCCAGACCTCAGGTTTGTATTGACTTTTCTAATAAATTGAGCTTCCTTTATTGCAGGAGTAATCCAGCTACGGAATTGAACACTAAAGTCAACCACTTCAGGAATTTGAAAAGTTTGGTCCTCCCACCGAGCTTGCATTTGGTTGAAATATGCCTCCTTAACTGCAATTTTCCCAGCAGCTTTCTTCAATCTAGCAATTTCAAAGTTGGCAGATTCCAATCTCCTTTTCAAATCTTCCACACTACCTTCTTCTTGAGTGGCAACTGTTTTGCCTTTATCCTTTCTTTCATGTGGGCGTGTCACTTTCCCTGTTTCATCAGCTCTTGGTGGTACCTCTTGTACTTGTTTGAACTTCCTTGTTATGGGTCTCCTGGGCTTAAAAACAAATTGATCAACTTGATCATCAAACTTGAGTTTCTTTGAGGCCTTGACCCTCTTAGCCTTCTCTTTTCCTGACTGCATCAAATCAGCTTGAACTAGTGGGGACTCTTCAATGTCAATTGCTTGCAATAAATCATTTAAGTCTCCCTTTGAAACAGGGCTTTCTTCAATACTCACTGACTTACCTTTTTCTTTGGCCACCTGGCTCCTAGTTCTTCTTCTTTGAACTCCTCCACCTGTGCTTGATTCATGTGCAGTTTCTTTGACCTGAGTTTTTTCTTTAATTGACTGCTGGGGTGTATCCTGAATAGTCAGTGGCTTGGTAGACTCTCCAACTTGTTTCCTTGCTTTTAACTTTGAAACCCTCTTGGCTCTTGTTTCTGCTTGAGGACTGGTTGTTGTTGAACGTTCTTTTGCCACTTGCCACTTGAGGGCTGAGACCGATCTTGCTCTTGAAACCGGACATGAATATGAATGTGTCCCAGTCTCTGCCTACCCTCTGGAGTTCATGCAGAACCATTAACTTAACTAAGCCATGGTGGAATAGTGAAGTCTCACAGGATTCTTTTCTTAGTTGCACCTTGTCACACATTTTACTTAAACTGCGGAATAAATAAAAAGGTAGATCAATAGATGTCTTGCCTGTGAAATGCAACAGAAGTTTAAAATGGTATGAATACACTTTGTTATATCTTCCTTCACATGTCAGGTACTTTTGTATACAGGTGAGCAAATGGGCATAAGATTCTTTGACATAACTTCTAGGTACAGACTTGCTTAAATCTGAATTACTAAACTCTTGCTTTAGGAATTCTTTGCATGGGTTCATGTCAAATTTGAAATTCTTGAACCAATTTTCTTGCCCTCTTGCAATCTCCGTAACTGTGGATATCATGTCTGGTGAGACCTGTAATTCCAACATACCCACCTTTGAGTTTAGTCCTGTGAAATTCCTCCCCGGAGCTTCTTGCAAAAATTTCAACATCCAGCTTGTTTAAATGCCTGTTCGACCTCTCTGTTCTTCAAGGTTATATCCAAACCTTCAGGCTCGTTTCTCAGAAATTTTCCTGATCTGTGGTCTTTCCTTTCTGCCGATCCCTCCATGAAGATTCAGTGAAATGAAGGCTGGAAATGCTAGCGCTGCTCAAACTCCAAACTCTGCCTCGCTTGAATGGTTGCCTCGCTTGATAGCTGCCTCACTTGATGACAATGTTTTCAAATTGAAATCTAGTAGATTTGTTTCTCATGCAAGGCCTACAATCATCATTAAAACTGAGCGTACCTAGCCTTTTTTGGAACTTGTATTTTGTGTGTACCAATGTACCTAGTGATTGCAATAATGGAGATAAGCGGTTGGAGATGATATATGGAGTGCATACACTGACAATGAATGACGTAGCCATAGATTAATTTGACAGATTTCACACTTGGGAAAGATTTGCTGCGGAATGCACGAATCTCCGATTTCGCAGCGCGGTCAGTGTAAATTTTGAATGATGCGCTGCGAAATCACCTAAAACCTATCGTGTTGCAAGAACACCTAAAGCACTATTGCGCTGCGTAATCACCTAATGGACTTTTGCGCTGCGAAACTGCTAAACAGGATTAATACGCTGTGAAAACACTTCAGAATGGTTACATGCGCTACGCAATATCCTAAAAAGGCTTTGTGGTAAATAATGATTTTTAAACCAAACTGACACATGGCTATGAAATCAGTGATGAGTGAGGGTGACCAGTGATAGATGAGAATGCATGCTTGACTCAAGACCTCCTAAGACTCAGAATCTAAGGAAAAACGAAATCAAACTTAGACTAACACTGACCTTTATCATCAAGCTAGTATGAGAAATTTTGGCATTAGAATTCTTAAGTGATAACACATAGCTTGCATCTGATCCTCCACCTCCTATGTAGCTTCATCGAGCCCAAAGTGTTTCCACAGCACTTTAACTTGCTCGATTGCTAACTTCCAGAGCATGGCCATATTTCTCTGCAAGATGCACTCAGGGTCTAGATGGAATTCTCCTTCTAGTTCCACCTGCAATACAGACCAATAAATCACATGATCAACATCTTTAACATTTTTCTTAATCAATGACACATGGAAAACATCATGGACTTTCACTGTCATAGGTAGTGAAAATCGATAGACTACTGGTCCAATCCTTTCAATAATATTGAAAGGTACACAAAATTGAGGTGCCATCTTGGCACATGATCCAATTCTCAAGGAGCTCTTCCTGGGCTTGATGCGCAACTACACTTGTTCCCCAACCTGAAACTCCTTAAACAACTTGTTCCAATCTACATAACTTTTTTTCCTATCTTGTGCTTCCTTTAGATTCTTCTTGATTACTTGCATTTCCTATTCCATCTCTACCAATATGTCTGGTCCAATCAACACCCTAATCACTGGATCACTCCAACTGATGAGAGTATTACAACTCCTCCCATACAATTCCTCAAACAAACTCATCCTCAAATATTCTTGATACTCATTGTTGTAAGAAAACTCAACCAGTGGAAGGTACACTTCCAACTTTTGTTGCTGATGCATGACGTAGATTCTCAACATGTCTTCCAAAATCCTATTGACCATCTCTATCTGCAGATGATAAGTTGTTCTGAAGGCCAACTCTGTACCCAAACCTGCGAACAAATCCTTCCAGAATCTCGAAGTGAACTTGGCATCCTTGTCTGATATGATCTTATTTGATACACCATGCAACCTCAATATATCCATGATGAATACATGTGCTACTTCATTAGCTGAATAGGTATATTTCACTGGAATGAAGTGTGTTACCTTAGTCAACCTGTCCACCACAACCATGATGGAATCATGTTGTCTAGATGTTCTCGGAAAACCTATGATGAAGTCCATGGAAATGACCTCCCATTTCCACTTTGGAATTGAGATTGGTTGTAGTAACCCACCTAGATGATTACATTCTGCCTTTACCTGTTGACAATCCAAGCATCTCACCACAAACTCTGCCACTTATTTCTTCAATTTCGGTTAGTAGTAGAACTTCTTCACTGATGACAATATCTTCTGATATCCCAGGTGACCTGAATACAATTTCACAAGAAACTCTCTCAAGATACGCTTCTTGAGCTCGCTATCATCTGCCACATATATCCTATCCCTAAATCTGATCACGCCATCTACTATGAGACAATAGTCCACATCCTGTGCACTTGTACCTTCTTTTATACCTGTACTCTATTGTAACCTATGCCTGAGCTCCATGTACCTATTATCCTACTGACCTACCTATAAGATTTGAGCCTATAAATCTGTCCCATAAGAACTCATAGTTGCTATGTGGTTCACCTGTATTTGCCTGCTAAGATCATCTACAACCTTGTTCTCTTTACCTTTAATGTACTTGATCTCAAAGTCGAACTCGCTGATCGTGACCAACCATCTAGCTTGTCTGGCATTTAGATTCGGTTGGTCAAATATATACCTCAATCCACTGTGATCACTCATAAGTACAAACCTCCTACCAAGAAGATAAGCCTCCAGGTCTTCAATGCATGGATGATCGTTTCCAAATCAAGATCATGTGTCGGATAATTTTTCTCGTGCTCATTCAATTTCTATTATTCATAGCATACTACCTCTCCCTCCTACATAATAACTCCACTAAGTCCTCTTTTGCAAGCGTCCGTATATGCCACAAATTCTTTGTCTGTATTTGCAATCTTTAGCACTAGATAATGTGTCGACAATTATTTCAACTGCTCAAAACTTGTTGCACATTCCTCTATCCATTCAAACTTCTTACCTTTCCTTTACAATGATGTGATGGGATATGCAATCTGTGAGAATTTCCTGATGAACCTCGTGTAATAACCTGCTAACCCCATAAAGGACCTTACCTCATCCACATTCCTAAGAGCTACCCCCTCCATGATAGCCCTTATCTTCTCTTGATCTACTACTATGTCTTACTTGGAAACCACATTTCCCAAGTACTTTACCTCTATCTTAAAGAAACTACATTTGCTAAGCTTGGCATACAACTGATGTTCTCTTAGAAATCTCAATACTCCTACTAAGTGTTCGGCATGCTCCTCTTCATTTTTAGAATATACCAGTATATCATCAATGAATACAATAACAAACTTGTCCAGATAAGGACACAACACACTATTCATAAAACACATAAACGTATTTGGAGCATTAGTCAAACCAAATGGAACTACAAAAAGCTCATAATGTATGTACCTAGTCTGGAAATTTGTCTTGTGAATGTCATATTCTTTAATGCGTACCAGATGATATCTGGATCTCATATCAATCTTTGAGAACACTGCTTATCTCTTCAACTGATCGAACAAATCATCAATCATCGACAATGGATACATGTTCTTGATTGTCACCTTTTTCAATTGCCTTTAATCAATGCACAACCTGAGAGTACCATCCTTCTTCTTCACAAATAATACCAATGCGCCCCTTCGTGATACACTTGTCCTAATGTATCCCTTGTCAAGCATTTCCTTCAACTGCAATTTCATCTTTAACAACTCTGTAGTGCTCATCCTATATGGTGATTTTGATGTTGGTGCTGCCCCTGGTACCAACTCAATTGAAAATTCTACTTCCCTGTGAGTCAATAATTCTGAAATATCTGGTGGAAACACATGCTGAAACTGTTGTAAAATCAGGTACCTACCCAAGACATTTGTATCCTCAACTTCCTTACCTTTGTCACTAGAAATGTGCACTGCAAATAACACACACCATTTTTTGCGACTGTGCTTTCCATGCATAGCTAACACCATCCTAATTGATTTTGCTTTCTTCTCACCTTGCAAGATTCTCTGTTCTCCATTACCATCAAAACACTCAATGGATTTGTCATAACAATCCACCTTGGTCCTATGAAGATATAGTCAATCCATACCCAAAAACATACTATATGATCCCAATGGAAATACATTCGAATATGTTGATGTAGGAATACCATTCAACTCAAATGCACAAGCTCTTACCCAACAATGAACTCACTTCTTTGTACCTATAGCCAACTCTACTAGCCAAGGCTATACACACACTTCTTTATTCAAACCACACTTATCCACCAGGTCAGGATTAACATACCTATAATTAGATCTACGATCAATCAAAATAGAAACAACTTGATCACAAAGCTTATCGTCCATCTCAATAATATATGCTTGGTGATTTTCCTGCCTATTATCCAACGTTGCATAGATCCTAGGAAAACTTTGTCCAACATACCTAACCATCTGTGCCTCTTGGGCACTATAAATCTATGGTCTACCACCCTCATGTTGTGGAAAATCTCTCTGATGATGATCTTCGCCACAAGTCCAACACCGCACGGGCTTCCTATCATCGCCCTTGTTCTGCTAAGACCGAAATTACTATCCTCTATTAGATGCATTGAACTTCTTGTGCAGCACTGCATTCTCTGTTACTTGTGTCCTAAGGCCTTTCTCGTTTCTTGTCCCATTTCCCTTTATTCTTATTATTACCTTTCCAGTCTGGTTTAGTCTCAGATTTGTGCTTTGATTGCTCATAACAATGCTTTAGCTTCCGGATGGCCTCCTCCAATGATCTAGGCTCATCAAACCCAATCCTATCCTTAATCGTTATCGGAAGCCCACTGATGAATCTCTGAATCTTGGAATTCTCCTCCTTGAGGTAAGGCACATACCTCAACAACTCCAAAAATCTGCTAGTCTACTCCTCGTCAGTCATAGATCCCATCTTTAGCTCATAGAACTATTTTGACTTGTCATCGTAGTACCTCTCTGATAGGTACTTCTTCCTTAATAGTCTCCCGAATTCACTTCAAGTCAACTCCTCCTCATCAATATCTCTGACGTTCTTTACATCTTCCCATTAGATATTTTATTTACCTTTAAGACTGAGTGTAGCTATTATGGCCTTCATGTTCTCTGATTAATCATGTATCTTGAAGAACTTATTCATTCCAAGCAACCATGCTTCTACATCCTATGATTTCTTCATTTCCCCATCAAATTTAGGTGGCTTTGCTTTCTTGAACTCATTCAGAAAATATCCCCTATCACTCCTCCTGTAAGGATGATAACGATGACGACCATGATACCTGTCAGAACTATAACTAGAATAGTACATGAGTCCATCACCTCTCCTATCTCGTGTATCAAAGAACCTGCCATCCCTAATCATTTCATCCCTATCTGACCTGTTCCAGCTACGAGATCTCCTACCATATGCACCATTAGTCCCATCCTCCTGTCCATAGTTAATCTGAAGTGGTCCATGCCTCTACAATTCCAACAGACTCTAAAGAATTACTGCATTGACTTCTGCTTGTTTCTCGTGTTCCTGCATGATTCTGTCATTATCTGCTTTGCAACTCCTTATTTCTCCCTTCAAACTCCTCAATGTGTCTGCTAAACAGAAGATTGCCCAAGTTGCTCATCTGTGATCCGGATTTAAACAGAAACGCAAAAAATTACAGAGATAACCATAAACACAGAGATGCAACGGCAATAATACTTCATTTTATTAATGTAAAATATTGAAATATGATTACAAACTATTAGGTTACTATACCAATAGGAGTCATAATTTTGAATGGCTAAGGTTAAGCCTTGTAATATGTACATACCTTTGCTTTCTGCAAATGTTTTCCATATTGAAAAATAAAAAATGAAAAGAGGGTATGTCCTAAAAGAAAAATTAAAGAACAAAAATAATAAAGAAAAAGGTCCAAAAAAGTGAAAAATATGAACCACAAAAAACAAAAAGAGACCATGAAAGTGTGCAAGTCCAAATGCCACTACTATTTACTTTATGCAAAATAATAATTGTGTGCAGCTTGTGATTCATGCCACAATCCAGGGTAATCAAACTATTTAATCTTGATTATGCCATGCTTTAAATTTCATGTTGATAGTTAGAGAATAAAATCTGACCAAACTGTTTAATCTTGGCAAATCATTAGATCATGTAGAGTAAAATAAAAGGATCTCATCAGTTTAATCTAAGCCCTTGGATGATATAGTGATAGAATTAGATAGTTTGCTTTGTGAAAAGATAAGAAAATGTTTTGATAAGGGTTTGATAGTCTAAATGCACCCTAATAAAGTGAAGAAAAATGGTAGGACAAGTAGATGGGTAAGTAGAAGAAAGGTTGCAGAAATATGATGATAGGGCAAAAAGCATAATTTATCATCTCTCATCATAGGTTTCAAATGTAAATGGTCAATCAAGCATGAAGATGGATTTCAAGGTCAATTGATTAACTTCCCCTATTCATTTTACCTATTTACTTAACTAATTTTCCATAATAAAGTTCTAAGTACTAAAAAAAAACCGTAAGTCAAAGGGGCTCAAAGCATTTCTCTAACTTCTAGAGGGACCAAACCCTCAGCTCAATGACTTATGAATACCAAGTACCAAATTCCCCTCATAAAAATTCATCCCCCCTTCATTTCATTCATTTCCCTAATAAAACCCCTTTTCCTAAGGTTAAAACATGATTTGCCTAGGGAAAGTAATCACCCCCATGTAAATTCCCCTTTCATATAAAAAACCCACAAAAATACTTTAGCCTAAGTTATAATGCATATATGCGAAAAACAAACAAATCACAGAAAATACATTATGCTTAGTGCTATTCTTGTCGATGTTTTTCATATTAACTTCTAACTATTATATATTAATTCCCATTAATAACCCTTTTCCCGTATATATTAATTTCCTATATAAACTTATCCTTATACCCTAGTTTAAATATAAACTATAAGATACATCAAACCCGACAAAAACCCACTAACTAATCGATCTGTGATTAAGTTAGGCAAAACCATGATTAAGCCCTCCGCTAATAATCTTGATGGCCTAATCCTGCCTTAATCCACCATTAATCCCGATACTACCATATTTAAAGTGCTTGTCAGGCCCCCCATTAACCTCTGCGTGCAATCGCGCCCCAGCCACCGTCTGACCTAAAGGCCCAGATCCAACGCCCCATAAACCATTTCGGGCAGGATCATCCTCCGAACGATACACGCCCTAAAAAGTTGTTTTGCGCGAGACTGCCCTGGCGACGTGTCAGTCGCTGAGTGGAATCGGACGGCCCCTCCCAAATACCACCCGATGCCCCTAATCAGTGTGAAATTAATCGCTTACCGCCTCCTCGGTACATGACAAATCAGTCACTATTGACCTGTACCCGCCAAAAATCTTTTTTTCCATATAAAAACCAAAAAGCCCCAAAAATGTCTTTTTCGCTGAATTTTCGCCTGCAAGCTTCTGTACGCATGCACGA
Source organism: Pinus tabuliformis (assembly GCA_031772625.1). Classification (NCBI taxonomy): domain Eukaryota; kingdom Viridiplantae; phylum Streptophyta; class Pinopsida; order Pinales; family Pinaceae; genus Pinus; species Pinus tabuliformis. The sequence goes on along the minus strand of CM062812.1, from coordinate 380,208,154 downwards.
CACCTGCAAAACATCGAAGCCGTCAACCCACATGCAAATTTCGCTCTAGAGAATGCCACAAACCACCCAGTCAACTATGCAGCTTCCACAAGCACCCTTCGACCAATTGCAGCTACCAGTTACCCTACTCAGAGTCGATTTGCCTCAGTTTCAGGTATTTAAACCTGAATTCACCAAGTTCCATATCAATTTCAAGTTAAACCAGTCATTGAGTATTTTGTTAAACTTAAAACTTAATTGAAATTACTCCAATAGACTCCATACTGCACCTTGTTGAATACTCAAACCCTGAAACTGCCAAACTACCTCTGAAAACCCCAATTCAACCTTGAGCAAGCCTAATTCAAATCCACAAGAACCGAATTATGGCTACCCCTACTGCATTGAACGTGAGACCCATCTCCACGCCCCATTTGGACCTGGACCACCTTCCCTTAGCTGATAGAGATTTCCAGATAAAAGATACCTCTGTCATAGAGCTCCTGCTCAAAATACATTGCCAAAGTAGGGACAAGTTCCTGAACCATGCTGATGAAATTGGCCTTTGGGAGTCAAATTTGCCCAAGTACCAGTTCCCCAAGTCCATATTTTTCATTAAATTGTACATATTTTCTATGCTTGTGTTATGAAACCAGCTCAAGAAAAGATAGAAAAGATAGATCAACGCCTTAGAATTCAGCCTCTTCGAGTGGGCAACCTCCTTTACATTACATAAATGGACAATTCTTGGATGATACAAATGACAAAACCTCCTTTCTATATATAGGAGTCTAAGGAGTCACAATATAATCCAGCCGACCTAACAATAATAATATAAAGCCACAAAAATAACAATAGAGGGATTCTATGGGGCACAGTAATAACAATATGGGGGCAATAGGGGCACAACACTATTAATAAGGGGTACAACTACAATAGTAATGGGGTAATCAGTAGTATTATAGGGATCCAACATGCCCCTCTCCTTCAAAAAAAGTGTTGTCCTCAACGCTTGAGTAGTTCTGGATACTTCTGCATAAAATTCTCATCCTCCCATGTGGAATCTTCAGCGGATAAGTTCTTCCACTTGATAAGATACTCTGAAATTGATCGATTTCGTAGCTGTCAAGTTCTTGTTTCTGTGACTGCTTCCGGTTCCAATATAATTTTTCCTTCCTCGTCAAGTTCTGGCAATATTGTTTGAACTGGGAGCTTGTCACCTATAACCTTCTTTAAACATGAAACATGGAAAACTGGGTGCAATCGAGAAGCTGCAGGAAGCTCCAATTTGTATGCCATAGTACCAATCTTTTGCAACACCTTGTACGGACCATAATACTTTGGTGATAATTTATTATCCTTCTTAGCTTGCTTGAGGGACATTTGCTTATATGGTTGTAGCCGTAGGAATACCCAATCACCTACATCAAAACTTCTTTCACTGCGATGTTGATCTGCCTGTTGTTTCATTCTATTTTGTGCCAACACAAGGTTATCCTTTAAGAGTTGGAGGACTTGTTGTTGATGTTCGATGTGATGTTCCACTGCCTGAACCTTAGAATTTTCTCTTAAATATGATGTGATGGATGGTGGTTGATACCCATAAAGTGCCATAAATGGGGTCATTTTTGTTGCTGTATGGAAGGAAGTGTTATACCACCATTCAGCCAAAGGCAACCATTTGACCCATTGTGTCTGTTTATCAGATACAAAGCAATGAAGATATCCTTCCAAACATTTGTTTACTATCTCAGTTTGCCCATCAGATTGAGGATGATAAGATGAGCTATGAGCTAACTGAGTACCAAGACAAGAAAATAATTTTGTCCAAAAATTTCCAGTGAAAATGGGATCTCTGTCACTTACAATAATCTTTGGGTTTCCATGTAGCTTTTGAATTGTTTCCATAAATGCAGTAGAAACTGTACTGGCTTTAAATGGATGTGATAATGCACAAAAGTGTGCATACTTGGTAAGTCTGTCAACTACCACCATGATGACACTCTTTCCCTCAGACTTGGGTAAACCTGTGATAAAATCCATTGAAACCTCCTCCCAACGTTGGCTTGGAATGGATAAAGGTTGTAATAGACCTGGTGTCTTAATTGTTTCAACTTTATTTTGTTGGCAAACCAAACATTCCGCCACAAACTTTTGAATATCTGATTTAAGGCCATCCCAAAAAAATTCCTTCTTAACCCTGTGGTAAGTTTTTAAAAATCCTGAGTGCCCTCCTAAGGGAGAAGTGTGCAATTCCATAAGAATCTTTTGTTTTAGCTGGGAATTCTTACAGAGGTATAAGCGATCTTTGTACCATAACGAATCATTTTTCCAGCTAAATGTATCAGACATACTGGAATCTTGTTGTAACTTTCGAATAAGTGCCCACACTTCTTCGTCATTCTTCCATTCCTCCCTTGCTTCGTTTATCCAATCTGGTTGGATAATAGAAATGGCACACAACAATGCTTCCACATCCTCATCCTTTCTTGAGAGTGCATCTGCCACCACATTTTGCTTCCCTTTTTTGTAGATGATTTCAAAGTCATAACCCAACATCTTTGTGACCCACTTTTGTTGCTCTTCAGAGGATAATCTTTGTTCTAAAAAGTATTTAAGGCTATCATGATCCGTTTTTACCTTGAAGTGTCTTCCCATTAGGTAGGGTCGCCATTTCTTAAGTGCATGGAGTATTGCCAACATTTCCTTCTCATAAATAGCTTTGTGTAAAAACTTTCCCTTGATTGGACGACTTTCAAAAGCAATGGGTCTTTCATCTTGCATTAAAACAGCACCAATTCCATTTCCTGAAGCATCACATTCCACAATAAAGGTTTTTGTGAAGTCCGGTGTAGCTAAGACCGGTGCTTGGCACATTGCCTCTTTAAGATGTTCGAAGGCCTTTGTTGCTTCTGGGGTCCATGAAAATGCATCTTTCTTCAATAATGTTGTTAGAGGTGCTGCTATTCTCCCATAATTCTTAACAAACTTGCGATAATACCCTGTCAACCCGAGAAATCCTCGCAGATGCTTTATGGATGTGGGAATTTTCCATTCCTTAATGGCTTTAATTTTGCTAGGGTCTACCTTAACTCCTTCATGAGATACAATATGACCCAGATATTCCACCTCTTGTACTCCAAAGAAACATTTGGATCTTTTTGCATATAATTGTTTCTCCTCCAATAGTTGTAGCACCCTGTCAACATGTTCAACATGATCCTTCCAAGACTTGTTGTAGATTAGTATATCATCAAAAAATACTAACACAAATTTTCTAAGGAATGGTTTGAAAATTGAATTCATCAAACCTTGAAATGTTGAAGGTGCATTGGTAAGGCCAAAAGGCATGACCAAAAATTCATAATGACCCTCATGAGTTCTAAATGCTGTTTTCGGAATGTCTTCAATCTTCATTCTGATTTGATGATATCCCGAACGAAGATCCAACTTGGTGAAGTAAATTGATCCATGCAATTCATCCAGTAATTCATCAATGACAGGAATGGGAAACTTATCTTTAATAGTGAGCTTGTTGAGCTCCCTATAATCCGGACACATGCGCCATGATCCATCCTTCTTGTGCACCAATACTACTGGAGCAGAGAAAGAACTTTGACTTGGTTGAATTATACCAGCCTCTAGCATTTCTGCAACCATACGTTCAATTTCACTCTTTTGGGCATAGGGATATCTGTACGGCCTGATGTTTGGAGGAACACTTCCTGGAATCAGATGAATAGCATGATCATGATCACGAATAGGTGGGAGACCTTTGGGAGTCTCAAATACCTTGGAATGATTGTCCAAGACTTTTTGGAGATCTGGAGAAATAGATGATTCCAATGTGGAAACATCTAGCGAACATAATTGTGCAATTACACCTCTTTGTTCCTTTTTTAGAAGCTTTGTCATACCATTAGAGCTGATTATCTTTCCCGGTTTCCCTGCAATACCCCTTAATTCAACTTCCTTTCCTTCCGTAGAAAATTTGATGAAAAGTTCTTGAAAATTAAAAGCTATTGTACCCAAGGATTGTAGCCATTGGACTCCTAGTACAACATCAGCACCTCCCATTGGAATGGAAAGCATTGGGCTAGTCAATACATATTCTCCCATGGATAGCTTGATATTATGGCACTTTCCAGAGCAATTTATTGTTCCTCCATTTGCAACCATCACTTGACACTCTGGTGCTGGATATAAGAAGCAATTCAATTCTTTTGCTACCTTACAATGAATAAAATTGTGGGTACTTCCTGAATCAATCAACACTATTACCTTTTTCTTCTTGATTTTTCCTTCTATCTTGATGGTTTGAGGAGTGGTAATTCCCGCCAATGCATTACAAGATATGGTCGGATTCATTTGTTCTTCATCTAGGCTTTGTTCCTGGAGTATATCTTCTTCTTTTGACCTTTCTTGCTCCTTTTCTTCTTCCTCTTCACAATCTATGTAGAATAATTTCTTCTCAACACACTTATGACCTTTAGTGTATTTGCTATCACAATTGTAACAAAGCCCTTTTGCTCTTTTTTCTTCTAATTGTTGTGGTGTCAACCTTATAGGTTGTGGAAGACTAGGGGCAACAACACTTCCGTCTTTATAGTTGTGAGTGGTATGCTTCCTGGTTGCCATAATTTTGCTTTCCATTTTTCTTGCTAACCTGAATGCCTTCTCTAATGAATCAGGTTCCCAAAGGCGAACATCATGTTGGATATTATCCTTTAAAGACCCTATGAACACGTCAATCCTATGCTCCTCTGGAATATCTTTTACCCTTATGTTCAATTTTTGGAACTCCTCAATGTGCTCCATTACTGAACCCTTTTGTTTGAGACTTATCAATTGGCTAAAAAAAGTGTTGCTTTTTGTATCTTCATAATGTGCTATCAATTCTTTCGTAAAAATTGCCCAAGTGATAAATTGTTTACGAGAGCAAAGCCATTGATACCATACAAACTGATTTGGTTCCAAATATACAGTTGCCATACGTACCTTTTGTGCGTTTTTCACATTATTGAGATCGAAGAATTGCTCCATCTGTAATATCCATGTGGCGATATCCTTGCCATCAAACTTCCTCATATCGATTTTTGGAATATGGTGATTCTTCGATCCAACATTATCATCTATGGAATCATGATTAACATTTCTTTTGTTCTCATCATGAGTTTCCTTTACTACCTTTTCACCATTAGTGACCCTTTCTTGTAGCAACTTCTTCAATTCTTCCATGTCTGTCTTCAAATATATCTTCAAATATGCCATGTCTCTCTTCAAATCTATCTTCGAATCATCCATCTTAGCTTCCATGCCCTTTATCTTAGATTCCACGTCACTTATCTTAGCTTCTGTTAGCTTTTGTGAGCGTGACATTTGTTGCACTTGTTCTTGTAATTTTGATATATCATGTAGCATTTCTTCCTCTTCTTCATGAGTCATGCTAGAGCTTTCAGGTTCCTTACTAGGTGTTTGCATTTTTTTTCCTCGGGGCATCAGTTACCGATAATAATGCTTTACTATGCCCTTTGAATTCCGTTAAACCAAGCTTACACAAAAATTTAAAAAAAAACTACACACCTTTTTTTCACTTTATAGAAGCCTAATATTGAATCTGATGTATCTCTGTAATTTCGGATCATCCAGTTCTGAAATTGCTACCTGTAGTAGCCTTCTGTGTCCTCTTTCCAATGCCACAAGTCTGAGCCAAATTGGATTCTCCAAGGAAGAGTTATGTGAAATCTCCCACAGTGACTTTCTTTTAGACTGGTTCAATAGAGTGAAATTGTACGACGTGCCACGAGTCACTGTTTCAACCTTTGAATCTGAAACACACACACAAGAAACTACAGTCCGTCTTCTTTCTGTAACTTCTTACAAAATTTCAATCCGATCCCCAGAGAGAAAGTTATGACGATTTTCCCCAGGTCACCTGTTTTGAATGTAATTCAGGAGTCTGCAAAAAGACCAACTTCCTCAGATCATATCTCCGCAAATATCGCACGAAAAGCTCTGAAATTCGGACCCAAGGTTCAGCGCGATTTCTTCTCAAATGGGTTTTTTTTGCGACTTCTGAAACGTCATAGAAAAAAAGTTAGAGCGAAAATTCCACGATGACCTGTTTGGAGCAGCGAAACCCTAGAATCCAAAGCTCTGATACCAAATGTTATGAAACCAGCTCAAGAAAAGATAGAAAAGATAGATCAACGCCTTAGAATTCAGCCTCTTCGAGTGGGCAACCTCCTTTACATTACATAAATGGACAATTCTTGGATGATACAAATGACAAAACCTCCTTTCTATATATAGGAGTCTAAGGAGTCACAATATAATCCAGCCGACCTAACAATAATAATATAAAGCCACAAAAATAACAATAGAGGGATTCTATGGGGCACAGTAATAACAATATGGGGGCAATAGGGGCACAACACTATTAATAAGGGGTACAACTACAATAGTAATGGGGTAATCACTAGTATTATAGTGACCCAACAGCTTGCTACATCCCCAGTCACAGAACCATCATGTCTCATGACTAGAAAGTCCTTTTCACCATCACTAGTAAGTCCATCAATGAGATGTTGCAGCTCCAACCAGGGCCAAACCTAACTCCCCTCTCAATTGGAGACCTGTTGGACTTATATCCCAAACTCAACTCTGCAAGATTGGCCCAATTGATTCAAACCTTCATCATAGAAGAGAAGTATACCCCCAAAGACCCCCCTCCATATGTAGCAACTATATTTTCTCCTTAGGGTCGAAATATTGTATCCATGATATCTTGTATTTTGGGTTACTCCACAAGTGAGTACATTGATGAAATCATCCTGGCTTTCATTTCCATCTATACCCCAAGACAACCTCCTGTAACTATTTATGACTTTGCCACATTCATAGCTAACAGAATGCATGAGCAGTTCACGAGAATGGGAAATGAAAGGGTTTTCAAGTACTCCTCAGTACTATACCACATGTTCCTCTACTTCCAAGCAGATAAATCCCCACTTACCTTACAAAAGTTGGACACCAAGGGCCAACCAAGATCAGTCATCTTCTGGACCCCATTGATTCATCAATGTTCCTCCCCCTATTCATACAATGAATTCATAGATTCCTTTGTCCATCTTGTATAACCATGCTCAGTGGAACCCCTCCACCAAGAATTAGTCCTGAGATCAGGAGAGTCCTTCATCTAAACATCAATCATCAGGTGGGAGATTGGTACTTGTACCAAAACCACACTGAAATCAAGATTTATGGGTGCCAATTTGCCCCATACAAACTACCTAAATACCTCCCAATGAGGTTATTTTCCCTAGAGTACTACAGGTAGATAATAAATTCAGATGAGGTAAACTTTGTCAAAGCCAAGAAGAAAACCTAGCTCAAGATCAAATACCAATTGGGACCTTTTATTTGTAATGGAAAAGAAGCTGGAAAGGAGGCAGACCTGATCCTTTAGAGATTAAAATTAAAACAAAGCTTCATATGGAGATATGATCCCTTGGATTTCATCTGCAAAAGAAGGTAGAAAAACAAGATGGCTCCCTATATCCATCACCGTATCCCTGAGATGGAAAAGTATGCCAACCAATTGCAATGGGTGGAAAACACTTTAGAGGACAAGGACAATACTGAAGTTGTTGTGGAAAACACATTATTAGATCTGGAAAATCAAATTGATGAAAATTCATTTCTGCAGGTACCACCTCATGAAGGGACAATGAGCACTCCCCCTATCATGCAGACTCCTCTGAATGAGGAGAAAAATCCCAAAAGGGGCAAGGAAGAAGGATCAAGTTCAGGGACACAAGCCTTCAATGTTCAATATGAAAGAGGCCAAAGCAAAAGGCCTAGACTCAATCCTGTTTCAGAACAGGAATACATTGATGACTCAGTCAAAATAACTGATTCTAAGCTAGAAAGGAGTAAAGGTACTACTCCTTCAGAGGAAACACAGCCCCCATCATCCTCAAGAACCCAAATGATATAGAGACAGATGAGTGTAGAGGACTCGTCTTTCAACAGGCCAGCAAACCAGGAAAAAAGTATCAAAGACAGATTCAAAGAGATAAAAATTAGGATTGAAAGGTTGAAAGCTGAGACATATGTTCATCTTTTCAAACTTTCTACTCCAGGTCATAATAGATTGATGTTAGCCTTTGACATCAAAGAGGGGAAGATGCAGGTGTCCTTCATTCAACCAAATATGCAGCAACCAAGGGCACACACTGACGATAAGAAAGTTGATTTTGAGGTGTTGGCTAGGGATATTCACCCTATGGACCAAATATAGTTTCACAAGCAGGCTGGAGAAATGATCTACTCCACCCTGACAGGGAATTCCATAGTTGTTCATCAACTGAAAATTTCCCTGAACAACATCTCAGCTCAGTATTAGCTTGAACAGGCTTCATCACAAGCCAAGGACAATAGAATCAATTCTTTGGAAGACTTGATCATAGAGATGGGACATGATCCCAAAGATATCAAAGCAACAAAGGAGTTAATAAAACAGAAGAACAAGGACATTGCTTCACTAAAGAAGCAACTAAAGGTACCCTCCTTGCATCATCCGCAAACACAGGAGGTGTTACAGTCTCAAACTCAGCATGAGGACTTAATGGATTTAGTCCTGAAGCTGAATGATCAGTTGAGGAGCACAGAGAAGGAATTGGATGCCTTAATCCAATTGAAGCAAGGTAAAGTAGGGAACACACCAGCAACTGTAATCCCTATAGTGACTACTGCAGTACCATCTACATTGGCAGCTACATTGGCTCCAAAAACTCCTATAGGCACTACCTTGCCCATCACCATTGCAGCATCTACATCAGCAGCTTCTACAACAACAGCAGGTACAACAACATATGAAGTAGCCAAGCTTTTTCATGCCATGGAAGAAATGTCTATTTAGACAAACGAGATAAACAAGCTAAAGGAACAGGTGGCAAGCTTAGAAACAAACTATAAGCTTTCCAAGACTATGTAGAAAGAGGAGGAACAGAAGGCTGCAAGGATAAAGGAAAAGCTCAAGTTAATGGAAAGAGAATTGACACTAAAGGAGCCTCTTGGAGAAGCCAAGGAAAAACTGTGGGACAATATCATTGAATCTGTCAATGATATTTGGCCATCCATACAGGTCATATTCGAGCAGATTGATCTCATAAGATTAATAACAGAGGCTATCGAGAAAGTGAAGATAGAATTAGGCGACAGGCCTAGAGATGCTACTAGGCTCATCCAGTTCTTAAATTCAAAAAACAAGTACCAATTACAGGAACTGGAAATTGAAGATAAAACTGCTACTATTCTGGAGGTAAAGAAAGTCCTCACCAAGAGGGACCTTACGCATAAGTTAGAGGAAAAGAGCAAGGAAATGCAAGTAGTTGTTGACAAGTTCATGGCTAAGTTTTACAAGCTAAAGGAAAAGGGATTACCTAATCCCTTAGTCATTCATGATAAACTTATGGAACAAGGAGATTACAACGACAAACTCAGGGATGTAGCAAGGCAGCAAGTGGCTACTTCACAGGTTTCAGGAATACCAACAGGAAAGGTATTGTACAGTGCTTTTGAAAATCTATTTTTCCTCCAGCATGAGGTAAAACATCTGTTTGTAAATAAGCCTTCATTTTCCAAATACACTGAAGCAGATGAAACTTACAGGAGAGTGTTGAGTATCCAATTACCAACAGATCAATAATGGGAAAAATTGACAGACTTACTATCGCATAACACAGTTAAAGGTCAAACACACAGTCAACGAGGTAAAAGAGCATCAGTGTCAAAGGTTACAGGGTCAAAGAGTATCTGTGTCAAAGAGTATCAGTATAGAAGACAGCAGCCTTTGGCCAGCACAGAGCATAGCAACCATAAACTTCCAGCTAAACCATAATAAAAGGGACAACAAGAAAACAGTTCAATAGTTGTCACTATCTTCCTGTGAGAAGATATTTTGAATTTCCTAGATTAATTCCCAAGTTAGTTTTGGGTATTTTGTAAAAACATTTTGTATAAATACTTCAGAAATCGAAGTATGTAGTGTGGATTCTTATACTTTCAATAGAATTTTGTTCAAAGACTGTAAAATCTTTTGTTTCACTGGCTAGGCCAGCATGCTGAATTGATGAATAAAGATCAGATATTTCAAGGGATTCATGTGTAAAGCAGAGTACAAATGAGTAATTCTCTTGTGTTGTTTTATCTCTCTTAAAGTTGTTTCATAATCTTAAATGTTTCAGAAGTCTGAATGTTTTAACTTGAATATTATTTCAGAATTTGCTTAACTGCACTCTATCTTACTGTTATACATTCTTAATGTTTTCTCTTAAACTATCTTAGCTAGGGAATTCTTAACTGCTCCTTAACTTATATAGTTTCTCCTATGGTCTATAGTAAAGGATTCTTAATTTCCCTTTACTCATGATTCATTGTTGTTCCCCCATATTAACCTCGGTCTGAGGATTCTTGATTTCCCTCTCACCTCCATTAATACTCATTTCACCACTTAGTCCAAGGATTTGTACTTCACTCTGCTATCTTTCCCCTTGAACATTCCCTTTAGCGAGTTAACTCCAGCTTTGTTGCCCCTTCTTTGACTCCATTGCCCAATGGCCTAAAGGCATCAACCTATCTGCCTGTTTTAAGGATTCCACCACTAAATCTTCATACAAATCAAAAACCCCCCTGAACTCTAGAACTAGCCTAATATCTAAGAAAACATAGCTAAATTATATAGAGAGAGCCCTCTCTGAGCCATAGGTTGGCTAGAGCCTATGCTTAAAAGTTGGTTTGTGGTTACCTCGAAGCCTTCCCTTCTTCCAAAACTTCTAAGGAAAAGTTTTGAGTGATAACACAAACAGAAATGGAAATAAACCAGCTAAGGTGATGGTAGCTTATCTTTGAGAATATATGTGGCAGCTACATGCCTCTGAACTACCTTACAATGAGGCTCAAGGGCCTTTTTATTATTGAACAATAAGAGAAAACCCTAAACAACCAAAACCCTAACCCGAGGAGATGTAACACCAAGAGTTTATGGGCCCCGTTGGGGTGAGTTGGACAGCCAACTTCCCGGGGTCGTGACTTGGTCATATTATCTCTGTTTGACGCGCATGATAACCCGTTGGAAAGATATCTCTGAGGACTAGGAAAAAAAAGACAATTTTAGATATAAAATCGCAGGCGGTAGATTTCCAAAAAAACGTCGTTTAGGGCCTCAAAACGGTTCCGAAAGTTTAGGACCCAAAAACTGCTAAAAATAGTAAACTGTGCTACAATTAAGGAAACTAAAAAACTGAAAGAAGAAATGGTGGGGGTCCAAGTGGAATTGGCAGGTGGCCACCAATATCCACCTAGATCATTCCTCCCCCCTTAGGAAGCAATGGTCCCCATTGCGTTGAGTTCTTCCATGAGATGAGGAAACTTCTGCTGAACTTGGTCCCTGGTGAGTCACTTGCCCTGGTGAAGGAGTTGGCCTGCTTTGAGAACTCGATATAGTTGGATATTCTGTTGGCGAGTGTGCCTGATTTGTGTGTCCATGATTCGATCAGTTGCAACTTGTTCCATGCAATCTGGATTTAACTCTGTGGGTGTGAGCTGTTCTGCAATGTCGGATGTGTCTAGTAATGGTGGAAAGTATGGCCGAAGGCGGTCCACATTGAACACTGGGTGTAGACCAAGGAATGGGGCAATGCTGAGTTCAAATGCATTGTCTCCCATAGCCTTCGTAATGGTGTAAGGACCATATCGGAGTGGTCTGAGTTTCTGATAGGATCCGGTAAGGCATTCCTTTTGCAAATGCAACTAAACTTTGTCGCCCACCTGAAACTTGTTTGGCACCCGATGTTGATCATGTCGTTGCTTGTACTTGGCATTTGATTTCTCCAGAATGTCATGGACCTACTGATGAATATGTTGGATGTGCTCAATGAAGTTGTTTTCCTTATCTATTTCGAACAGGACATGAGCCGAATCTGTGTGAGTAGCTGCGAATGGCATGGCCACATCAATGGGACATAGTGGCTAGAATCCCAAGCCCACCTGAAAAGGGTTGTGGCCAGCCAAGCTGTGGAGAGCCCGGTTGTAGCTGTGTTGAACATAGGGGAGGCTTTCATCCCATGTGTGTGGATGCTTTGAGTTGTACATGCATAGAATGTGTACGATCATCCTGTTGACAACCTCTGTTTGGCCATCAGTTTGAGGATGGAAGGTTGTGGACTTAGTGAGTTTTGTGTCTAGCATCGACTGGAGACTGGACCAAAATGTATTGAGGAACCTGTTGTCCCGATCTAAGATGATAGACTGTGGGATCCCAAAGTGTACCCACACTCGTTCAAAGAAGATTTTAGCAGTGGCTTCAGCTATGATATTCTTCTTGCAGGCCGCCATAATGGCCATCTTCAAGAACCTGTTGATGACCACAAAAACACAGTCGTTTCCATGCTTAGTGGAAGGAAGGCCTAACATGTAATCCATGTAGATGGATTCCAAAGGTCGACTAGGGGTAGGCAGTGGGGTATAGAGGCCTTGCTTCTTGATGGTCGGTTTGGCAATGGCATAGGTAGTGCATGATTTGATGTACTTCCCGACATCCTGTCGAAGATTCGGACAATAGAAATACTTTTGTAGTATTGCCACCATTTTCTCGACCCCGAAATGCCCAGCAGCCTGACTGTAGTGTGCTTCCCAAATCATCTTGGCACGCTCGCTTGAAGGAACATAAAGGTGACCCAGGTGGAATAACAGGGTATCCTGGAGGTGAAAATTTGGAACATGCTGACCCTCCAAGAGTGTCTGGTACGTGTGGCTGAATTCTGGGTCGCTTTTGTAGAGAAGTGGCTAATCAGAAGTCTCGTGCCCACAACATTTGAGCATGGTGGTTAACGCCATGATCGGTGGTCGACTAAGGCAATCTGCAAAATTATTGATGATCCCCTTCTTATACTTGATATTCAAATGGAACTGTTGCAGGTCTGTGGACCACTTCTGATGGCGATCATTTTGCAATTTCCCTTGGGTCTGTATGAACTGCAGGGGTCGATGGTCTATGTGGATGACCATTTCCTTCCCCAAAATGTAATGCTTCCATTGTCAGCAGGCCAACATAATGGAATACATCTCTTTGTCATAAGTGGGATACTTCCAGACTGTGTCTGAAAGTGTCTCACTATGTTATGCCACTGGATGCCCGTGTTGAGTAAGGACTGCCCCAATAGCATAGTCAGAGGCATCTGTTTCGACCTCAAATGGTTGTTGCAAGTCTAGTAATGCAAGCACTGGTGCTGAGCAAAGGAAATCTTTCAACTCTGTGAATGCCTTCTATTGAGATTCAGACCAAAAGAATTTTGCTTTCGCTCCTCCCTTGGTGACTTGACTCAAGGGCCAAGTGATATGAGAAAATCCCAACACGAACCTGTGGTAGAAGTTGGAAAGACCTAGAAAGCTGTGGAGCTCTATCAGAGTGGTTGGAGATGGCCAATCCTAAATGACTTGGATCTTGGCTGGATCCACATGCATCCCCTGTTCATCAATAATTACTGAACCTGGGTCATGCCAAAAGTTCATTTCTCCAAATTGGTACATAACTTGTGTTTTCGTAGTGTTTGGAGAACCTACTGGATGTGGTGGAGGTGCTCTTCCCAACTCTGGCTGAAGATCAGGATGTCATCCAACTATACCACTACAAATGAGTTGGTGAATGGCCGCAAGATGTCATCCATTAGCCTCATGAAGGTTGCAGGAGCATTCGTCAATCCGAAAGGCATAACCAACCATTCGAAAAGGCCCTCCTTGGCTTTGAAGGCAGTCTTCCACACAATGGAGGGTTTGATTGGTACCTGGTGATATCCTGACTTCAAATAGATCTTGCTGAAATATTTTTCCCCCTTCAGTTGGTCCAGGAGGTCATCAATCCATGGGATCGGGTACCTATTACGGACAGGGATGGGTCAATACAAAGTCTCCAAGTCCCACCCTTCTTTTGTACCAACACGATCGAGCTCCCACAAGGCGATGAACTTGGATAGATGTGACCTTTCTGCAGTAGCTCCTGAATCTGCCTCTTGATTTCATCGTTCTCTAGAACAGAGCGCCGATATATTGGTCCATTGGGCAGCAGCGCACCTAGGGTCAGTCGATGGAGTGCTTGACCCGACAGTGCAGAGGAACCCCTGCGGGGGAGGTGAAGATGTCCTCGTACTCCTCCATGACCTTGTCCATCTGTAGTTGTCGTGCAGAGGGGCCCTATCTAGAGGTCGTGGCAACCATATTCTTCTTTCCTTGAGTGTGTATCATCAAGTAAACAAATTTCCCAGTTTTGGAAATGAGCTTACTACATTTTTTTGCACTAACCAAAGAGATGGTGGTAGGCGGTGCTACCTCCGGTATCCTGTACAAATTATTTCCCAAAGTAACAATAACAGCACAGGGCCTTGATTCATACACAGCATGTCGCTTCCACAAGTATGGTTGTCTAATAATACATCACAAACTTCAAGGGGAGCAATGTCACACAATACCTCATCCGTGAAGGGCTTGATGTTATATGGAAGGCGACACGGTTGTGGATGTGCTATGGTCGTTAAGCCCCATCTGCTTCACGACCTCTGCCGAAATGAGGTTCTTTTGGCTCTCGTTGTCGATAATGAACTATAGCGGGGAGCCCTTTACCCTCATCTAGGAGTGGAAGAGACGCTCCTCCTCCTATGGATCTTCAGGTTCCTCCTTCTGGATCTTCGTGGTAGCAACGGTGGCGTTGGGCTCTGCATCGATAATCTTCTTCCCTTTGTCATTCCCCTTGTCGGGTTCTGACTCAGAGTCGGAACATGCATCTGATTCTGAAACCTTTAGCTCAGCCACCAGTGATTGCTTGGGCCGACACTCACTTGTGTTGTGAGTGGAGCTCTTATGAAACTCACACCACTTTCCCGTGTCCTTTTTCAGCTTCGCGGCACTGCTTTTTGCTTGCAGCTTTGGCGGGTTGTCTTGGGCCGCCCCGCCTTGGCTTTGTCCTTTGTTCTGTAGTTTGGGGGCACCTTTCCCTTGCTTCGGATTTGCAGATCCAAAGTCTCGCTTCTTCTATTTAAATTTTTTCTTAACCTTGACGGCATATTGGTATGTTGTGCCGAGCGAGGAGATGTTCAGGAATTCTATTTCTTCCTGGATGTACTTGTACAGGCAACCGCAGTGTTTGAGTACCAAACGCTGCTCTGAATCCTTAATACCCAACTTTGTGCGAAGGGTATGGAAAATATTGGTAAACTCCAGCATGTCTTGGTCCCTTCCATGTCGCAGCATGGTCCACTTTATGTATTGATCCTCATAGCTTCTGACAGGGTAGTACTGCTCCTTGATGGCATCCCGGAATGAATTCCAAGTGGGTGCGACTGAAAATAGTGAGCCTGTACTTTCATCCTTATGTTTGCAGTAGGTTTCCCACCAGTCCTTGACGTGGGGGGTTGCTTTGAGAAGAGAAAAAATAATCTTTTCCTAACTAGAAAAATCATGAACAGAAAAATAACCCTCTAGCAGATTTAACCATTTATCAATGACATCTGCGTCTATCTGACCCTAGAATATGGGGATTTCAAAATTAACTTGTACCTTAAACGGTGTGGCATTTCCAGAGTAGTTGTTCGAAGCTGATGCGTCCCCCCTGGGTAGCCGCTGAAGGATCTGGGCAAATTTGTCCATCAACGCATTCCTTTGTTGCTCAATGGCTTCGTCAAGCAAGATTTTGATAGGATCTCCTGCCCCCTCGTCTTTCTTTTCATCCGCCATGGGAGGCCATCGGGATTTGTGTGGCTGGTCTTGCAAAGATTCAACCAGTTCAAGCCCTAACTCCTTATATCCTGACCTCGTTGGGGACATGCAAAGAAAAACAAAGAAAAAAAGCAGACCACTCTGATACCATTGATCGAGATTTAAACAGGAACGCAACAAATTACAGAGATAACCATAAACACAGAGATGCAGGGGAAATAATACTTCATTTTATTATTGTAAAATACTAAAATATGCTTACAAACATAAATGGAAATAAACCATCTAGGGCGATGGTAGCTTATCTCTGAGAAGAGATGTGATGGCTACATGCCTCTGAACTACCTTACAATGAGGCTTAAGGGCCTTTTTATTATTGAACAATAAGAGAAAACCCTAAACAACCAAAACCCTAACCCGAGGAGATGTAACGCCAAGAGTTTATGGGCCCCGTTGGGGTGATTTGGACAGCCAACTTCCCGGGGTCGTGACTTGGTCATATTATCTTTGTTTGACGCGCATGATAACCCGTTGGAAAGATCTCTCGAAGGACTACGATGGAAAAGATGATTTTAAACTAAAAATTGCTGATGGTAGATTTCCAAAAAAACGTTGTTTAGGGCCTCAAAACGGCTCCGGAAGTTTAGGACTCGAAAAACTGCTAAAAATAGTAAACTGTGCTACAATTAAGGAAACTGAAAAACTGAAAGAAGCAATGGTGGGGGTCCAAGTGGAATTGGTGGGTGGCCACCAATATCCACCTGGATCAATCTGACTCATACGGAGAGTCTATGCAGTCTACCATCTTGTTAGTCATCTTTGATCTCTTCTTCTTGCAAGGTATATTATGTCAGCTAAACCAAATCATAAAAAAACCAATGTACCTTAGTATAGTTCGGGGAGGATGTATCGTCTGCAAGACTGACTAGATTAGCACAATACATATATAAACATAATCAGATCAACATATAAGCATATTTTCAACCATTATCCAGTTATCAATGCATGACTATGTTGACCACATATCATGACTTTATGCACAACGACCATCATCCAACCAATGTATGCATAACAACATATAGACACTGACACACATAACCAATGCATGACCGACATACACCCATAACAAATACATTCAACAACAGCCCGATCAACTTTCATATGTATACACTACTGCAATCATGACCAATGCCATGCATACACAACAAGCACATAGACCATAAGCATACACAACAAGCACATATACCATAAGCATAAGGACCTATATGCAACTAGCATTTACATACAACCACATTCATCCAAGGGAAACGGAAACCAGACATCCACCAAGTAGAACAAAACCATGCTTTGATACCACTCTGTAACACCCTCCTCCCACATCTACCCAAGTAATCGGCCAACAGCGGTAAATATGTTACAAAGAGTTATTATGATATGATTCAACTCCCTATGTGTCAGTTAAGGAAGTGGAACCAATGGAACACAGACAACCTAACCTTCTACACCTACAACAGAACTCCCAATAGCCATCCATCCCACCTAGGTGACTAGCCCATGATGCAAACTGGCATTTTGTTGCATTAAAGCCTCAGTCGCTCCCTTGACATGGGCATGCACGCGACTGGGACCCTCCATTCGCTCCCACAACAAGGCATGCATGCAACTGGGGAATTTTCTAGGTAGTTATGTGCTAGCGACTCTAATCCTGTGCCACTTTTCTCGGGCTAGGACTCAGGCCACCACCCAAAACTCCATGAAAGTTCTAGAAATGAAAAATAGCATCGAAACAATGATACAAATGCAAATACTTGAACAAGGACTTGACTAGACCCCTAGTAGCCATGACAAACATTTCCTCAAACATGTCACAAATATGCATCCTACAAGTTTAAACAACAAATCTGAGCATAGGGGTCACATACTTATCTGAGAATCACTAAGAAGCATTGATGCCTTATCACAATAATTGCATTACCATATATTAAGCCATATATTCATTGTGTATTCAGTGATTAACAAAAACATGATGAGAGCCATACATTATCATTGTCATAAAGCTCACGCATAACCATCATGTAATCAACAGAAATCTCAAGGATATAATATCCATATAAACAAGTATATTTACCCATAAAATGCCAAGGAGAAAGAGAGCTCTTATTAATGAATGCAAAGGGAAACCAGGTTCGAGACTTCCATGTTCCACTCGACCATAGACTGGATGAACCAAATCTCTCTTCAACTAATCACCCCCGTGCCAGATTCCAAGCATGAATGTGGGATCTCATAGAATAAATCCATTAAAACCAAACCAGGGCTTCTAGAGGCCAAACCACGTCAACCCTCAACCATTGATTCCACCTCATGGTCGAACATCACTAACCATCACTAGATTGGGCTCTACACAAGTTTTCAAGGGCTCTAGAGCGTTTGTTCCAACCAAGGCTTCAGGACTAGTAACTCAACCCACAGTTGTTGTCGGGATCTAGATCATTTGTCCAACCAAGGCTCCAGGACTAGTAACTCAATCCACCAAGGGCTCTAGAGTGTTTGTCCAACCAAGGCTCCAGGACTAATAACTCAACCCAAGTTGTTACAAGGCTCTAGAGCATTTGTCCAACCAAGGATCCAGGAACTAATAACTCAACCCACAGCCAAAGCAACATGAGAACCAACTAGAAAAGAAAAGGGAAATACTCCTACAATGCCATGGCTATCCAGGAAATGGAAAGGCTACGCAAAACGACTATCAATCCAGGAAATCCTCAATGTCAATGACAGATCATGACCAAGAAATCACATGCATATGCCATGCATGCCAAAACTAGTAAGGAAATCATGAATGCAACTCGGTACCTGCAAGCAAAACCCGTTGTAGTTGTTGATCTCGATGTCCTTTTGCACTTTCCTACTCTTCCTTCACCTTCTTGCTCCAAATCCCAAGTATTCCACACTCCTCCAAGAGTGCTCCAAGAAAACTCTAAGTATCCAAGAGTATGAGAGAGAGAATAGAATGAGAGGTCCAAAACTAAACTAAAAAAGTTTATGAATTGGTCCTCATAAGCCTTTTTATTAATGAGGCCTTTAATTTCTTCATTTTCCATTATTTTCCTTCATTTTCCACCTCACATGCAACCTATGACCTTTCATCTTCCTTTTCTCCTCTTTTCCATTATTTTTCATAAATAAATGCCACTTTTCCTTTCCAAAGCCTTTTCCATTTCCTTTGCCAATTTTCATAGCCATAATAAACCTAATGAACACCCACACTAGGATGTTTTTCCAAACATTCAGCTTGGAATACATGTCCAGTGACCATGGTTATTATTTGCCTTTATTAACTTTTATTACATGGATTTTTTACTAGGGTTGTTACATTGGAGCTTGCAGTAGTTTGAGGGTTGTAGCTCTCAATTAGGTCGAAGCCTACCAATTGATATAATAACAAGTTGAAGCTTCCCTTTATAAAAGCAATTGAGAAAAGGATTGAAATATTTGTGTGTTGCATATGTGATTCTTGCGAAAGGATTGTTGGTGTTTAATATTCTTTACTTGGTGAAAAAAAAAAAATCTCACAATATTGATTCACCCCCCCTCTCAGTATTGTCTTGGTTTCTAACACGTTTAGCTAAACTAGAGATAGATCTTCAGTGTGAGGAAAAACACACCATTACCCCCAACTCTAGCTCCAAAAATATTTCTCTGGTGACTTCATCTTAATGATGTATTTTCTATGTATTTATGTATTAGGTTGTTTAGTTTCTTAGTTTCAAATAGGATAGTTTATTTCTAGAAGATGTTAATTTCTATTCAAATTGTACCGCAAGTAGGTGATCAATATATTTGGTTTCCCATGTGGTAATTTGACATCACCTATGTCAAGCTTAGTTTGATCTTGAAAACGTTGTAGGATGTAATGATATTTTGATTTTTGATGAAATACAAAATTAATTCACAAAAAAAAGAGTTGTTAAGTCCTAGATAAAGCCCCATGTAAAGCTCTAGAAATTGAGTTATATTTATATTGTTATACCTAGTTTTAAAAGCATCTCCTCTTATCTTGTGTATTGCTTCATTATGAAAGGAGGCTTCCCACTTGAATTGGAATGTTGCTCATTGACTTTTTATCATTTTCAAGCCATTTACTTACAACATTTGGTATCATAGCCTACGATCTTAAGGTTTTTCTCCTTCAATCGTTAGGGGAATTTTGAGGTCTAAAATCGGCCTCCTATGAAAAATGTACAACCAAAATAAACTTTATAAGAACCAATAGGATTCAAGATGATGATGTCAACCATGGGGGATGATTCACGAATTTTAGAGTAAAAAAGTAAAAAGTTTAAAAAATAATAAAATAAGTTTTTCAACTCGTATTTTCAACTTATATCCCTAATGTTTTACTCATATTTCAAGCGGGAGTACTCGCGCGCGGGTAAACCTGCGGACCCCCGCGCGCGGGTTTTGCGCCTAAAAATCCTCCCAAAAAATGAAATGAAGGACTAAATCAAAAAACTAAACGGTTGAAAATGAAGAGTAGGATGATGTGGATTACCTGGAGAAGACGGCGCTCGATTCCGACGGTTGGATTTTCCACAATCTTCACGGGAAGTTTTCTAAGCAAAAGCACTATTTTCTCACCCAAACTCGAACGGTAAAAATGAATTGACAAAGGCCCTTTTTATAAGTTTTTTGAGTAAATAAATCGCAAATTTGTTTATGTTTCACTTTGAAAAGGTATTTTGCAACGCTTTTATCCATTTCAAACAGGTATGAGTAATGTTTGTGTTTTTGTGCAGAATAAAGGATTATTCAGGCGAAATCTATCATTTTCAACGAAAAAACAAGTAGAGTCATCTTTAAGCCCTTTTCTGACTCCTAAAACATGAAAAGATTGCCGAGCGTTTCTTTTACACTCATTAAAACGGAATTAAAAGACGGTCCACTTACAGCTCTTTTCCGACCGTAAAAACATGAAAAGATTGCCGGATTTTTGTCGTTTCAAATTCGATATTGGTTATAAAACGACGTGTCGTTGATTGCTTTTTTACTTTTTCGGATCAGTGACACTAATAATGAAAAGTAATCCTTGGTCGTAAAAGATCAAGCGGTTCTCTCAAGTATTATTTTATACCTTTTCGGGCTTGGGAGACACAAATTTACGAAAAAGGTCAACCCTGGAGTCTTCTCAAGTTTTTTCAGACTCTCTAAAATTGAAAAACGCCGAGTTTCTCCTATACTGGACTCGTTAAAATTTCACAGTAAAGGACCTGTTCAATTACAAATAGGAATGAACCACTCCTTCTTAGGGTTCGAATTTAAACTAAGTTGGACTCATCTGAAGGATGAGCTTATAATCAAGCAAATGTTATCCTCCTCAAGCTTGTCAAAAGTAAAGAGGTACTTGCCAGAAATGGTGGGGGAAAAGAGAGGAAAATGAGCCTGTTTGTCATACTTTGTAACCACTCTTGAACACGACACTTTTATTCACCTGGGTTGGGAAATCCTTTGCCTAACAGTTGATCAAACCACATTGAAAGTCTTCAGCCGGTTTCTGGGTATTAACTTTGGGTCAATTGTCACCAAGCCATCTGTCGTGTCGTTATGTGTTCAAGAGGTCACTGCCGATAAGCCATTCATATGTAAAAATATCTATCATCCATCTTGACCATCCCTGAGTCAGTCCTTGCAACTAAATTTCTTCAACTTGATCTATGATTTCGTGTTGTGGGCTTGCCTACGACGGATCGCTTTCTATCGACATCAGCTCATTATCTAGAAAGATGATCTAGAAATCGTCAGTACCTTGAGATCTGCATGCCTCAATGGCAGGTTTCTCGCCTTTGACGACAGTTTACATCATTGAATTTCGATCGAAGGATTCCGTGATATGTTCGACATCAACACATTTACTCACATCTCATGGATTATACTGGGTACTTTGAGAGCCATTGACATCACTGGTGGTTTCTCTCACGCTTGTTAACAGTTTACATCATTGACTGGTAATCAAGTGGTTTCTACCATGTTCGACATCAACACATTTATTCGCATGGATAGAATCGTACTTTTTCGGGAAGTAGAAATGAAGACCCTGGATCTAGTTTCTACCATCCAGGCTGCGAGGAATTTTGTATTCATTGTATTGTGGACTATTTATAAACAGATGGCTGCGTCCATACTGTGTTCACATGAGTCCATACTTGTGATGTTTTACAAGATCATTCCTATATCAGAGCAGTAGATAGTTTTCTAGTTAGTTTTGATCTGAGTATGGGAATGCCTACCTCAGCGATGATATGATCTCATATATATATCTTGCATTGAATGTTTTTACAGGTTCCGACCAGGCTCTCCACAAGATGATCCTCGAAATGATAAAGTACTTCACTCTTCCTATATGATAAATGAAATCCTCATCTACTACAGACTTCGCACTTTAGGGGGCAATCTGTTACACTAAAATATCGTCACCATGATTATTTGCAGTCAGTATGGGTCTATCATCACTTGTACTGTCCTCCTAAGCAAGTCTAAGACCTCAGCTCTTCAAATCAAGCTTTGGAAGTGGGAGAAATACATTAAAAATCAATGTAACTCTGGTTCCGCACTTTCTCTCATGGTCACCTGCGGTCCCGCACCTTCTGTGTATAAAAGTTGCGTACCTACCCGCTCTGTTCGTAACGGTGTAGGTGCGAACCCCTGTGAAAGTCAAAAGGCGCAAGTTTTATCTTAAAAAACTCACTTTGGGTTAATTCTAGAGTTTTCTAGAAGGAATCTTGACGTGGATTGTTCGCTCTGAGGTGGTTCATGCATCCCAAAAAAGAAGGAGCTAATCCCTTGACTAAAGGAGCTATCCCTTTGAAGGAGGGCTTTATCCCTTTGAAGGAGGACCTAGTAACTTCCCTCCATTGCACTATAAATACAGGCATTGGGGTGAGGACTAGAGAGGTTAGAAGCTGAACATTTTTGAGGGTAAATGCTGGTGAAATTAAGACTCTTTGGTTGAGCTTGAGAGGAGAGATCACATACCTCTTGGTTCCATTGGAGAGTGAGTGAAACTTGTCAAAGTAGAGGAGACATCTTGTTGGACCCTGGGAGGAGCTTGTACAGCGTCAAGGCAAAGGTTGTAAAGTTCTTCTTCTTTTGAATTAATACAATCAAACTCATTTTTCTCAACAAGTATCTTATGTTATTTGTTTCATGGACTCCTTGACTTTCATGTTAAATATGTTTTATTCAATTGGTTTTTCAGGTGCTATTTAATTTGTTTGTCTTGTTTGTGTTTGCAGATTCGCGAAAAGGAGCTCATTTGGATCAAAAGAGCGAGGGCATCCACAAGCTTGCGTTGGACCAAAGGTAGGCCCTAAAAACACTTCTTTGCTATTGTTTATTGAAGCATATTTAGAGAAAGATAGTGTCTGGTTGGTTTGCTTATCGTTAGGTCTTCGTTAGATTCTAGGAAGGTCTATCTTGTCCGCAAGATCAACTCATTCCGTGTGACACTAAGTTCTCTAAGATCACATCGGTGGATACCGCACCAAACAATAATTTGGATCCTTTGTGTGCATGCCCGGTGTCGAGTATGATTCTTTAGATGCCCCATCCATTTCAAATCCTCCGATCATGGGCTCGGGTAGGATGGCCATTAATTCTAAAACTATTGGTTCCCTAGATTCTGATACTAAGTATGGGTTGATGATGGTATTCCTCCCACTAATGTTTCTGACGGGATTGCAATCAGGGACTCTAAATCTTTCCCTCATCCAATTTAGGACATTTTCTGTGGATTTGTCTTCTACCAACTCGATTGGTAGTGACATTCAACTCCTTCACCTCCATCCAAACATTAATATTGAATCCTCGCTGATACATTCATCTACTTCTCTGGCGGTCATGATCAACCCAAATTATTGTCGAAATGTGATCATGCGGAGGAAGTGGAGGCCCAAGCCAGAAGCTCCCCTTGCATAGGATGATCCAGTTAATATAATTGATCTTCATATGCTTGGTCGGGTCCATCAACTTTGGTTTCCTGGTCAATCTCTCTTATCCGGGTTCTTAGAGACTTTATGCCTACCGACTCAGCTTTCTCATGAAGATTTTGTCTCTTAACATCAAGGGTCTGGGGAATGCCCATAAGGTCCTCACTCTTAAGCACTTAATTAGGGCACATCATCCTTCTATCATTCTATTACAAGAGACGATGTTGGATGGTGATATAGTGTGACCAGTTTTGCTTCAGATATGTCCTAGTTGGCAGGTGTGTGCTACTGATGCTTTGGATTTATTGGGTGGTCTTGTTTCATTTTAATTTTTTAGCCTATTAATCATTTGTTGGTATTCTTATTTTAGGTTTCTTTAGAGGCTCGAAGGTTAGATTTCATATTCTTAACGCATATGCACCCTATTCTTCTAGACGTTACTTTTGGGAACGCTTAGATTCTTGTGGCTTGCTAAAGATGGGATCCTTAATTCTGGTAGGTGATATTAATCTCACCTTGGATGCCAATGGGAAATTGGGAATAAGTGTAGATTGGACCCACTGGCTGAGTTTTTTAGGGATCTTTTTGGTAGGAATCTCCTAGTGGACATTTTTCCTGCACCATTTTTACCGACTTGGAGAAACGAACAGACTAGTTCTGAACGCATCGCAAAGCGTCTAGGTCGCTTCATGGTGCATGAAAATCTGGTCAAATGTTTGGGCATAGTTTTATCATGGGTTATTCCATCGAGGTTATAAGACCATAGCCCTGTCATCCTATACTGGAATGTTGATGGTGAATGGCTTGTTCTTCCCTTCAAATTTAATCATCACTGGTTAAAAATTATTGCTTTGGACTATTTAGTTCACTTTTTTTGGGCACGTGGTTCTGATCCATCAATCACATCTTGTTTGGAACTTATTAGGACAAAGTTGTGTGCCCTAGAGCAATATGTTTGTAACTTGGTGTGTTTAAAGAAAAGGAACCATATCAAATAAATTAAACAGATAGATATAAATATTTGTATTCTTGCTGGCCCATCTTGTAAGGATTACTTTTCGGTTGGTCATCAATTATAGACAGTGGCTCTAGATAGATGTAAGAGGGATATTCTAAATCTTCAGGAGGATGAATGGCAACTAACGAGTCGGGCCATCTGGATTGTTGGTGGAGACAAGAAAACAATTTGTTTTCATAATTATGCCTAAAAAAGAAGGAGAGAAAATTCTATCTTGGAAATCAAGGATATAAATGGTAATTGTTTAAAATCTTATAAAGAAATACATGTTGAGGCTTTGAGGTTCTTCAATACTCAATATCAAGCTAGGGAAAATGTGGACATTGAGTGCCAACTGGAAGTCATCAATTTATACCCTATTATGTTCGATGTCGCTTCATATGAGTCTTTATTTTGATAAATTTCTATGGAGGCGTTGTTGGTTACTATGAAATATTTTTGCCAGTGACAAGAGTCTGGGTCCACATGGTTGGCCCATTGAAATTTTCATACACTTCCAGGATATTATGGAACCTAACATATTAGTGGTTGCAGAGGAATCACACACAAATGGTTGTATTCTTTGGGACATTAACTCCACTTTCATTACTCTAATCTTTAAGGTTTCACATGTCTCAACATTTGCATGTTAGTATCCTATCTTGCTACGTAACACTATTTACAATCTGATTTCTAAAATCATAGTGAATAGACTGAAATCTATGTTGTCTTTGGGCATTTCCCTGGAACAATTTGGCTTCCTTCGACAAAGGAAAATGTAATATGTGGTCATTATTGCCCAAGAGACCTTACACACGATCAAGAATAAGAAGAAAGGGGTAGTTATATTGAAGCTTGATCTACATAAAGCCTTTGACTATGTAGATTGGTATTTCTTGAGGCTAGTTCTTCATAAGATTGGTATTTCCCAATAGGTTATTTCCTAGATCATGGTTTGTGTTTCTTTGGCTAATTTTGCAGTCTTGGTTAATGGCTTACCTACAAAAAAAAATCGGCTTCTGGGGATCTTGGGCAAGGGTGTTCTTTATCCCCTCTCCTTTTTATTCTAGTCATCGAGGGTCTAATAAAATTAATCTCTGGGGCTCACAACAATGGGTCTCTCTCAGGTGTGCGCATCTCTCGACATTTGCAGACTACTCACCTTATATTTTTTGATGATGTTTTAATATTTCGAAATATACATGTATTGGAATGGAGGCAATTATATTGTATCATTGGTCACTTTGGTGAAGTCTCTGAACAACTTATGAATTCTTATAAATCCTCTTGATCTCTTCTTCCCCCAACGATGATTTGGTAAGGGAGATCGCACACATTTTTGGGGTTACTTGATCTTCCATAGATGTTGGGTTTAAATATCTTGGATTTATGATCAAACCAAACTGTTATGACATAAAATATTGGAGTTGGCTCATTGAGAAATTTCAACTAAATTAAAAATTTGGGTGCATAGATGGTTATCTTTGGGTGGTCGACTGACTTTAGTATAGACGGTTCTACAAAACATCTCGGTATATTGGCTCCATATTTATGCTCTCCCAAAGCATATCATTAATTGGATCAACTCTATTATTTATGGTTTTATATAGGATGGAAATTCTAAGCATCACAAATATCATTTAGGCAGTCTTGCAGTTTTAACAAAACAACAAGATGATGGGGGTTGGGGCAGCAAGGATCTTGAGAGATTGAGTGGGGATGAAAAGTTTATGGTGGGCACTGAATGCGATCGGTATTTGGCAACATATTACTAAAGCTAAATATCTCCAAAATCAGTCATTACTACAATAACAAAGTTACCAATCAAACGGGAGCAATGACCTCAAAATGAGAACTATAGCCAAAAAACCCCCAAAAAACATGAAAAAATAATCCAAAAACAAAAAGTGTAGTGTATGCTGGAATGAATTTTTTTTGGGGGGGGGGGAGGGGGGAATTTTTTTTCGGGGGGGGGGGTGTAAATTTTCAACATTTTTTTAAAATGGCAGTAAAAACCAATTTTTTTGTGCAAAAAACATGAATAAATAACCTGAAACAAAAGTGTTGATGAAACATCAACACTTTTTTTTGGGGGGAGGGGGGGGTGACGGTGGGGGCGGGGGAGGGGGTTAAATTTCAAATTTTTTTAAACAATAGCATTACAAACTAAAATCTTTCTGCAATAAATATGAAAAAACACCCTGAAATTAAATGTGTTGATGTTGCCATCAACTTTTTTTGGCTAAAATTTCAACGCTTTTTAGCAATGGCACTAAAAATAAAATATCATGACTCCAAAAATCATTAAAATTCCAATAGTTTCAACAATACGTTGAATATAAAATATCACGACTCTAAAAAACCTAAAAAATCCAATAATTTTCAATCATGGAATTAAAAATAAATATCATGACTATGAAAAATATTATAATCTTGACATTTTTCAATTATGGCGTTAAAGATAAAATATCACGACTCCGAAAAACCTTAAAATTTCAACAATTTTCAGCTATGGAATTAAAAACAAATATCATGACTATAACAAACCTTAGATTTTCAACATATTTCGAGATCAAATATCATGACTAAATTAAACCTTAAAAATAAATATCTAAATTAAAAAATCATTATATCGAATGTTAAATATATAGTTCTTTTAAAATCTTAGTCTAAGACAACTTGGCACACTACTCTAAAACATAAAAATCAACCATCAAATTGATACATAGTGGGGGCATGCTTGACCCATTTCAATTGAAACTTAAAAATCAACCATCAAATTAACACATAGTGGAGGAGAACTTGATTCATTGTAACAAAAACTGAAAAATCAACTATCAAATTGACACATATTGGGATCGAGTTGCTAGTCGAACATCGACACAACCACTACAACAAATAAAAAAATTAAACAACAGAAAATTAAAAATTAAATCATAACAAAAAAACAAAAATAATAATAAGTAAAAAATAAAATAAAATTAAATTAAAACATTGAAAAAAGATAAATTTAAAAGGAAAAAAGAAAAAAACAAATATAAAAAGAATTATAAAATAAATAAAAAATAATAATAAACTAACAAACAAAAAAATAGAAATAAAAACCAAAAATAACTCATAAAAAAGATAAAAATCCGAACATAGAAAAAAATACCAATATTAAAAAAATAAAAAAAAATATATATATATAAACATTAAAAAAATAAAATAATTAAAAAAGAAAAAAACAATTATATATATATATATATATATATATATATATATATATATATATATATATATATTTTGCTTCTTAGTAAGTTGATTCTCGAAATCGACCTACCACCCTCGCTCAATGGCCAAGGGGTCGCAGGACAGGGCACCACTCCTATCGCCCTAGCCCATGATCCCTTGGCCGCTCGGTAGGGGTGGCAAATCGATTCCCAACCTGCTTCCCTCACCCAATCGCCCTGGCATGTAGCCCCTTGGTCGATGGCCATGGGTGGCAGGTCGATTCTCAGCTTGCCAACTTCGCCCAGCGGCCAAGGGGGCGTAGGCTAGGCTGACACTCTTACCACCCTGACCCGCGATCGCTTGGCAACTGATGGGTAATATTTAACTTTTTTTAATCATTTAAATTGTGTTTTTTGTTTTTTAATATTTTAAATTGTTTTATTTTTATTTTTTAATATATATATATATATAATTTTATGTCTTTTTATATAAAATGTTGTTTAATATTTTTTTATATTATGTTTTTTATTTTATATATATATATATATATATATATATATATATATATTTATATTTTATATTTTTTCCAATTTTTTAAACATTTTTTATTTTTTTATTTTTTATTTTCCTAGTCTAATAATTTTTTAACAAATTTTGGTTTTATTGATTTAAAATGTTTTTTTTTCTTAGTTTCTCATATTTTTTGTTTGGTTTTTTTTTGTTGAAGTATTTGTTTAAATTATTTTTATTTTATTTTTTTAATTTTAAACAATTTAGTTTTAATTTGTTGCTTTGATTTGTTTATTTAAGTTGTTTTTTTAACTATAATTTTTATTTTGTTATTTTTACTTAAAATTCAATGTGAATCATTATTTTAAAAAAATATGTTATGATCTCTAAACATAAAATTCATTACAATTGTTAATTTTCAACTTTTTTTTGGTGTAATTTTTTCCATAAAAATCATTTATTTGACATGTTATTTTTAGAGAAAAGATCTCAAAATGTATATTTTTTTAAATATATTTATATGCCAAATGTATTTTTTTATCAAATGTTTAAATTTATTATCTTTTTAGTGACAATTATTTTATGTGTATTGAAGTATTAAAAAATAAAATCCTAACTTCAAAATATTAAATTAATTATATTTTTTAACTTTTCAAAATAGTAAAAACTTTCATTACAAAAAAAAATGTAAGGAAAATAAAAAAGACAAACTTGAAGAACCCTTTAAAAACAAGCATCTCGGAAAGAAAAAAAAAACTTGAAAAACAGTTAAATAACAAACATTTTAAAAAAAGTGCATACATAAAACATAAAAAATATTAAAGTGTCAAAAATATGCCCCCGATAAAAAAAAGTCGATGTTGCATTAGCACTTTTCAAAATCCGCATGAAAATCAACAACATTTTGAAAAATATATCCATACTTAATATACCAAAGAAATTAAAATGTCAAAAATAAACCCCCAAAAAAATGATTAATATTGCATTAACACTTCTCAAAATTGGCATGAAAATTCGTGACATTTAAAAATAATGTGCATACATAATACATAAGAAAAATTTAAGTATCAAAAATATGCTCCAAAAAAAATGTGTATACTAAATTAACACTTTTCAAAATCGAATGATTTTTTGCTACCTCTAAAAAAGTGAGAACTCGATCAAGTTCTTGTTTGGTTGGTAACTGTGCTCAATAGATAAACATCGAGACATACACTCCTCGTGACATCTCACATATATGGAGGGGTTTTATGAAAGTTTGTCTTTGGCATCTAAGCAATATCAGTTGGCAAATAGGTAATGACACTAGCATTGAAATTGGACAAGACCCTATTTGTGGTTTCAAGAGGGAGCACTCTCTTCTGATGGATCTTCTTCAGAAGATTCACAATCTAAGCATTTACTATATAAACCAAATTGTTGTGAATGATTATTTCACCAACCCCAAGTGGTTGTGGGTTACCGACATTGGTTTATTAGGTGTTCCTGGTTATAAATGGAATAGATACATTCAAGATATTGCACAAGTGGGCATCTCTCTCAATGCTAATGAGGACAAATTTGTGTGGGTTGGTAACATGGTACAAGGTCGGCTTTTGCATAAGCAGGTATATTGGTACATTTCTCCTTTATCTCACCAGACAAAATCTTGTTGATGGTTTATGCACATTTGGAAGTGCCATATCCCAACCAAGCTTAAGGTCTTTCCCTAATTGGACTGGCAACAAAGGATTTTGACTTGGGACAATCTGTGTTGGAGAAGTTTTTTAGGTCCTAGATCTTGCACATTATGTATGGAGGCTATTGAGGATCTTATTCATGTATCTCTGAGGTGTTCTTTTGAAAAATCTATTTGGACTGGTGTTTTTAATTTGTTGAATTTGCAAGCGGACTGGAATCGCTCTCTGTGGAAAGCTGCCTTCTAGATTGGATTATTGATTACAAAGAATATGGTTCTCTCCCTATATATATCATATGGGGTATCTGGAGGAGTCGCAACTCCTTAATTTTTTAGGACATCAAGCCAAATATCAGGAGTTGTTGCATCAGTATTGTGGCATTTTTCAATAAAGCAGACTTTGGGGGTAATATTTCTTCGGTGAGACATATTGCTCCTCTGCGTAACAAAAAAATCATTCCTCGTGGGTTTTTTTGATGGGCTTGCCAAGGAGGAGATCTACGGATATGGGGTGTACATTTTCTTTTCGCCAAGCATTATGTATCATATTTGTTAAAATGGCAGCAAGGGGATCAACACACGCGTTGAGGTCTCTTGGGTTTATTATTTTGTGCATGCAAATTTGATTTTGAGCACCTGGAGGTTTTTGATGACTCTCAGTGAGTGGTGCATTGGGCTACAAATCACACTTCTTTCAATTCGCCTCTATTATTCAACTAGATGGAAAGGATTCAAATGCTCATTGCACAATTCACAGAGCTTCCATTTGCACATACATACCAGGAATTCAACATTATTACCAACAAGTTATCAAAAGATGGTATAACGCTACCCTTTGGTGAGATACACTACAATGTTGAGAATCACGATTGTCGTTAAACCAAAACCCACAAGTGTTAGTCAACGATCGCATTACCAGAGATAAGGATCACGAGAGGCGATTAGTCCATGTCTCGAAACACACAGGGAGCATTGGTTTATCCAATGTCTAACAATCTCCCCCCAACGCGAATCGGGTGTGTATCGAATTCGTGACCTACGCTTTGATACCACTTGTTGGGAATCACGATTGTAGTTTGACCAAAACCCGCAGGGGTTAGTCAACAATCGCATCACCAGAGATAAGGATCCACGAAAGACAATTAATCCATGTCACGAAACACACAAAGAACATTAATTTATCCAATGTCCAACATACACTTTCACTTCAAACAACATTATTCAGTAACAAGGTCTTTTCTCCACTATCTGATTCATTTTGTGATTGGGACTCAAGACTATCTTTTATTTCCTGGCATGATCTCGGCTTCTACTCTTACTTCTCGTGTGGCAGTGTGGGTTTTTCTGCCGCACAGTGGCATAGATGTTGCTGATCTCTTGGTTCTGTTTTTTCCTTGGGAGCGTATGGGTTGGTGGACTTTATTTCATGATCTTATGTTAGTCCCATGTCAATATGTCATTTATTTTTCTCTTCTTAACATTTTGTGGACCTCTGAACTATTCGAGGATCTCTCCTATCTTACTGGGATATTTTATGCCAATTTTTGTGGCTTATGACGTGTACATATGTCGATACTTTATGATGGTGGCAATATGACTTTTGGATGATGTAAAAGGTTTGTTATATTAATATAATGACGCTGGTTTTGCCTGGTTGGAAAAAATAGACAACAGGTATACACACGACATGTATATACACACAACATCAAATATATAGAAACCAACTTCAAACTAAGTATGCTATCATATCAATTGTTGAGCAAGGACCACATCAATATAAAAAAAAAAAAAAGGATGATAGAACATTTTATAGTTCTTATATTTATATTTAAAATATGATATACCGTAACAGAATAGGTATGATATATAATTCATTTTTAGTTTTATATTTTACAATCTCAAGATATAGAGTAGAACTTTGGTATTCAATTTTTAATTATTATTATATTATTCAAATTTATAATTATAATTAATTGAGTTTATATTATCATTTTATATTTTTGAAAAAAAATATTATTTTTTAGTTTTAAAAGTTAGTTTAATTTCATTAAAAGCATCTTGTTAATGGGAGGTTTTCTGGTCAATTATTTTTGACACTCTTGGGGTTAGGCTCTGTTAATAAGCCTATGAGAAGTAATCTTTTCGTGTAGATCTGTCTGGATATTTACCGTGTACGTAGCAACCATCAATTTCCAGTGTCCATGTACCACACTGAAATGAAAAAAGAAATAATAATAATAATAAATAAATTGTTATTTTTTTTAATGAAGATATTGAATGTATGTTTTTAAATATCTTTTTACTCATTAAAATAGTGTTAGACTAATGAAGCCTCAAGTAAAATAAATTGTACTTTTCTTTGATTATGTGGAAGAGATTGGTGTACTTTCTAAGTTTTGGTTGTTTGATTTGTGTTGTTTGTTTATTTCTTTCAAGAGGTTACCAATGGTAGCCACTTACAAGTGAGGGGTTGAATCTTTTCACATAATTGAGTTCATATCTAGATCACTTGCTTCAAATGGAGGGTGTGGGACATTCAATGATATTCTTGATTGTTAGTGAATTTTAACTATTTTTTAAGGTGCCAAAAAATTCATTTATAATAAATCCATATTTCAGCTTTATTGTTGCCTATTTTCATTTGAGAGACTTTTAACTTTAGATATGCATTCTTGAGATAGTTGGTTTCTTAACAAACTCAAAACCTATAACCTATATTTTTATAGAATTCTTAGATTCAATGAGAATCACCTTATTTTAAAATTGTGCAAGGTCAGCTTTTGCATTAGGAGGTATATTGGTACATTTCTCCTTTATCTCACTAAACAAAATCTTGTTGATGGTTTATGCACATTTGGAAGTGGCATATCCCAACCAAGCTTAAGGTCTTTGCTTAGTTGGTCTGGCAACAAAGGATTTTGACTTGCAACAATCTATGTTGGAGAGGTTTTTTAGGTCCTAGATGTTGCACATTATGTATGGAGGCTATTGAGGATCTGATTCATCTATTTCTGAGGTGTTCTTTTGCAAAATCTATTTGGACTAGTGTTTTTAATTTGTTGAATTTGCAATCGAACTGGAATCGTTCCTCTGTGGAAGACTGCCTTCGGGACTGGATTATTGCTTACAAAGAATATGGCTCTCTCCATATATATATCATATGGGGTATCTGGAGGAGTTGTAACTCCTTAATTTTTGAGGACATCAAGCCAAATATCAGGAGTTGTTGCATTAGTATTGTGGCATTTTTTAGCAAAGCAGACTCCCAGGGTAAAATTTCTTCGGTGAGACATGTTGCTCCTCTACCTAACAAAAAAATCATTCCTCGTGGGCTTTTTTGATGGGTTGCAAAGGAGGAGATCTACAGATGTGGCGCGTACATTTTCTTTTCACCGAACACTATGTATCATATTTGTTGGAATGGCGGCAAGGGGATCAACGCACGCACGTTGAGGTTCTTGCTCTTTGGGGTTTATTATTTTGTGCATGCAAGTTTGAATTGGAGCACCGGGAGGTTTTCGGCGACTCTCAGTCAGTGGTGCACTAAGTTACAAATCACACTTCCTTCAGTTCGCCTCTATTATTCAACTGGATGGAAAGGACTTGAATGCTCATTGCACAATTTACAAAGGTTACATTTGCACACACATACCCGAAATTCAAAATTATTACCAAGAAGTTATCAAAAGATGGTATAACGCTACCCTTTGGTGAGATACACTACAATGTTGGGAATCACGATTGTCGTTAGACCAAAACCCACAAGTGTTAGTCAACGATCGCATTACTAGAGATAAGGATCCACGAGAGGTGGTTAGTCCATGTCATGAAACACACGGGGAGCATTGGTTTATCCAATGTCCAACAATCTCCCCTCCAACGCGAGTCAGGTGTGTATCGAACTCGTGACCTACACTTTGATACCACTTGTTGGGAATCACGATTGTCATTAGACCAAAACCTGTAGGTGTTAGTCAATGATCGCATCGCCAAAAATAAGGATCCACGAGAAATAATTAGTCCATGTCCAACATCTAACATACACTTTCACTTCAAACAACATTATTTAGTGGCAAAGTATTTTCTCCGTTATCTAATTCATTTTGTTCTTAAGATCTGATGTTTTCGCACTGAAGACTATTTTTTATTCCCTGGCATGATCTTGGCTTCTACTCTTACTTCTCGTCTGGCAATGTGGTTTTTCCTGCGCCACAGTGGCAGAGATGTTGCTGATCTCTTGTTTCGGTTTTTTTCCTTGGGAGCATATGGGTTGGTGGACTTTATTTTGTTGACCTCTGAACTATTCGAGGATCTCTCCTATCTTACTGGGATATTTTATGCCAATTTTTGTGGCTTATGACGTGTACATATGTCGATAATTTATGATGGTGGCAATATGACTTTTGGATGATGTAAAAAGTTTGTTATATTAATATAATGAGGATGGTTTTGTCTGTTTGGGAAAAAAAGGACAACAGGTATACACACGACATGTATATACACACACCGTCAGGTAAAAAAAGACAACAGGTATACACACGACATGTATATACACACACCATCAAATATATAGAAACCAACTTCAAACTAAGTATGCTATCATGTCAATTGTTGAGCAAGGACCACATCAATATAAATTGAAATAAAAAAGAATAAGAGGATGATAGAACACTTTATAGTTCTTATATATATATTTAAAATATGATATACCGTAACAAAATAGGTATGATATATAATTCATTCTTAGTTTTATATTTTACAATCTCGAAGATATAGAGTAAAACTTTGGTATTCAATTTATAATTATTATTATATTATTCAATTTTATAATTATGATTAATTAACTTTATATTATAATTTTATATTTTTGAAAAAAATATATTATTTTTAGTTTTAAAGGTTAGTTTAATTGGTTGAATTTTTGTCATTAAAAGAATCTTGTTAATGGGAGGTTGTCGGTTAATTATCTTCGACACTCTTGGGTTAGGCTCTGTTAATAAGCCGATGGGAAGTAATCTTTTTGAGTAGATCTGTCAAGATATTTACCGTAGACGTAGCGACCATCAATTTCCAGTGTCCATATACCATATTGAAAAAAATAAAAAAAAATAAATTGTTATTTTTTTAAAGAAGATATTGAATGTTTGTTTTGTTTTTAAATATCCTTTTACTCAATAAAATAGTGTTAGACTAATGAAGCCTCTAGTAAAATAAATTGTACTTTTCTTTGATTATGTGGAAGAGATTGGTCCACTCTTAAGTTTTGGTTGTTTGATTTGTGTTGTTTGTTCATCCCTTTAAAGAGGTTACCAATGATAGCAACTTACAAGTGAGGGGTTGAATCTTTTCGCATAATTGAGTTCATATTGACATCACTTTCCTCAAATGGAGGTGTGGGACATTCAATGATATTCTTGATTGTTAGTGAATTTTAACTATTTTTTAAGGTACCCAAAAATTCATCTATAATAATTACATATTTCAGCATTATTGCTTCTCTTTTCATTTGAGAGACTTTTCACTTTGGATATGCATTCTTGAAATAGTTGGTTTCTTAACAAACTCTAAATCTATAACCTATATTTTTATAGAATTCTTAGATTCAATGAGAATCACCTTATTTTAAAATTGTTTTATTCAGTAGAGCACAATTAATGATTATCCAGTGTATGTCATATTTAAGAAAGCTACCTTTTATATTTCCATTTCTTTATTGGATTTGCATAATTCACGTGAAGATGTGAAGATTCAATAATTGCACTCACATTGGGGTGAATGGTAGTTGAGTTGAAATATGATATTCATGATTTGATGAAGAGACCAACTTTACCCTAAAATTTTTATCTTCTTTCGAGACATTTTGACAAATAATTAAGATTATGAAAAATCATAATAAAAATTTGTTGGAAGTAAAAAATGAATGTTTTTTAATTAAGAGAAACCAATCCATTTAGTAAGATTCAATGCTTATGACACAACACATTGAATATGAAAATCCAAGCATGGTTTTTATAACTATTGATAAGCTCCTAGCTCTAAGTATTAGTTTAATTGGTTGAGTTTTTATCGTTAAAGTATCTTTATTAATGAGAGGTCACAGGTTCAATTATCTCAACACTCTTGGGTTCAGGCTCTGTGGCTGAGACGACTTGAAGTGATTCCTTCAGGTGGATTTGCCTGGTACAAATATTCCATGGACATAACAGGCATAGATCTCCAGGATCCGTGAACCACATAGAAAAAAATTATTGATAAACTCCTAGCCTCAAGGGTTAGCTTAGTTGGTCGAGTCCCCATCATTAAAGTAACTTTATTATTGAGAGGCCGCAGGCTCAATTCTCTCGACACTTTTGGATTCAGACTCTATAGTTGAGTTGGTTGGAAGTGGTCATTTTGGGTAGATCTGCCTAGTACAAATATTTTGTGGATATAGCAGTCATCGATCTCAAGGGATCATGAACCACATTAAAATATAAAAACAAAAAACTATTGATAAGCTCATTAATTTGTAGGATTTGTATATGTAATCCAGGGTTGACATGTGATCTCTCCATAATGAAGGCTCGTAATAGAGCAATGTTAAGATACGACGAGAAATAAGATTTATTTTAAATTGCTTATTTAGAATAACAAGATGTTAAACAAAATGGTGCACCTTGCATAGCTCTTCATGGAGATATAATGTTATGCTCTTAACCTGCAAGATGATACAAGAATACCAAATATGCACAGAAATATACCCAGAACATAGAACAGTGAGAAATAACAGCAGGTATTTTATTATTCAGAAAGCAATGTTCACTTGCCTCTTCGAGGGGGCAACCTCCAATAGAGCAGAGCTCGATTACAAAATAAGACACGATGATCCTCGCAGGGAGTCTCTATCCTTTATATATGACTCATACATGTAATACCATGGAGCAATACCATGGTTCTTATTAATACCATCTACCTAATACCATGGCCCATTTGCAACTAACTGTGGTCCTGTCATTAAATGTGGGTTAACCACTTACAATTATTAATATGGGCTTTATTGACTCTTTACTTAACTATAACTATGACTCGATCCTACTACATAAATAAGGGGGTTAGGGTGGGACCCTAACATGCCCTCCCCCATAAGAATAGCCTTGTCCTCAAGGCTGAAGCTGCGGAAACTACTGAAGAATCGTGGTTGGTTCCCAGGTTGCATCTTCCGGAGAGGTGTCTTTCCACTTGACGAGGACTTCCTTGATCATGCGTCCACGCAGGTGCTGTTCTCGTGTGTCTAGGACCTGTTCAGGTTGGAGCCAGATTGACCCTTCTTCATCAAATTCAGGTAGACTGGTTTGAATTCTGCAATTGTTCCCAATCACTTTCTTGAGGCATGAGACATGGAAAACTGGATGGATTTTTGCAGTGGGTGGAAAAGCTAGCTTGTAGGCCACTTCTCCAATGTGTTGAAGTACTTGATATGGTTCGTAGAATTTTGGAGATAGTTTCTAACAACCCTTGTCTTTGAGTGATGTTTGCTTATATGGTTGCAGCCTAAAAAATACCTAATCCCCTTCTTGAAATTGGCATTCTGAGCAATGCTGACCTACCTGTTGCTTCATTTGGGTTTGAGCTTGATGAAGATTCTCTCTAAGATGGGCGAGCATGGTTGTGCGGTTCTGTAGGAGTTGATCCACTGCTTGAACCTTTGAGCACCCCTTGATATAAGAAGTAGGGGAAGGAGGGAGTTGACCATAAACTGCTTCATAGGGAGTCACTTTTGTGGTGGCATGATAGTTGGTGTTATACCACCATTCAACTAGAGGTAACCACTGTACCCAAAGATGCTGCTTTTCTGAAGTGAAACACCTAAGGTAGGTCTCCAGACATTTGTTGACTGCTTCAGTTTGACCATCCATTTGTGGATGATAGGAAGTATTGAGTTTTAGTTGGGTACCTTGTAGCCTTAAGAGTTCCTACCAAAAATTATTGGTGAATATAGGGTCACGATCAGACACAATAGAAGTGGGCATGCCATGCAATTTGAAGATCTGATCCATGAAAGACTGAGCGACCAAATTCAGTGTAAAAGGGTGGGGTAGGGCGCAAAAATGAGCATACTTAGAAAGTTGGTCCACAACCACCATGATGACTGACTTGTTTCCTGACTTTGGAAGACCTGTAATGAAATCCATAGAAACCTCCGTCCATATTGATGTCACGATGGGCAAGGGTTGTAATGTGCCTAGTTCTTTGACTGTCTCCCCTTTGTGGCGTTGACAGACATCGCATTCCACTACAAAAGTAAGAATGTCCTTTTTAATGCTTGTCCAAAAAAATGATCTTCTAGTGCAAGCATACATCTTCTGAAAGCCTAAATGTCCTGCAGTGGGTGATGAGTGCAAATCTGCCAAAATGCGGCTTTTGAGGGTGGATGTTGGTGATATTACGACTCTGTCTTTGTGCCTAGTGCTTTGACTGTCTCCCCTTTGTGGCGCTGACATACATCGCATTCCACTACAAAAGTAAGAATGTCCTTTTTCATGCTTGTCCAAAAAAATGATCTTCTAGTGCAAGCATACATCTTCTGAAAGCCTGAATGTCCTGCAGTGGGGGATGAGTGCAACTCTGCCAAAATGCGGCTTTTGAGGGTGGATGTTGGTGATATTACGACTATGTCCTTGTAGCGAAGAATCTCATCCTGCCACGAGTAGCCCTTGGTGGAATTTGGATCCGCCTGCAATTGAGTAATGAGTTGGGAGAGCCAGGGATGTGAAAACCATTCCTTGCGAGCCTCTTCAATCCATTCTGGAATGGGAAGGGAAATTGCGAGCAGGGTACTTTCCTCCTCAAATTTGCGAGATAATGCATTTTCTACAATATTTTCACGCCCTTTCTTGTAAATGATCTCATAATCATATCCCAGCATTTTGGCGAGCCATTTATTTTGTTGTGGCGAGGATAGGCATTGCTCCAAAAAATATTTAAGACTGTGATGGTCTGTGCGGATTTGGAAACGTCGCCCCAATAAGTAAGGTCGCTAGGTATCTACTGCATGTAAGATGGCCATCATTTCCTTCTCATAGGTAGATTGTCTCAGATTCTTCCCACTTAGTTGTTGGCTTGTGAAGGCCAAGGGTTGACCTTCATGCATTAAGACCGCCCCAATACCCGTACCCGAAGCATCACATTCAATGACAAAAGATTTGGTGAAGTCGGGTAGTGCTAAGACTGGAGTGGAACACATGGCATTTTTGAGAGCTATAAAGGAATGTTGTGCTTCATCATTCAAGAGGAATGAATTTTTCTTGAGTTGAGTGAGGGGCTTTGCAATGCGACCATAATTGCGGATAACTTTGCGATAGTAGTCCGTGAGACCCAAAAATCCTCTCAAGCTCTTCAAGGTCTTAGGTTGAGGCCAATCCTACATTGCCTGGATCTTTTTGGGGTCCACCCTGACACCTTCACGCCCCACAATGTGGCCCAAATACTCAACTTCTTCCATGCCAAAAGAACACTTGGACATCTTAACAAATAATTTATGCTTTCGGAGCAGTTTCAAGAGCAAATCTACATGTTGAAGATGTGCAGCCCAAGTGCAACTATAGATGAGGATGTTATCGAAGAAAACAAGGACAAATTTTCTGAGATATGGTTTGAGGAGGTGGTTCATAAGGGTCTGAAAAGTAGATGGGGAATTACAAAGACCGAATGGCATGACCAGGAACTCATAATGGCCTTCATGAGTTCTGAAAGCAGTCTTTGGAATGTCGACTTCTTTCATGCAAATTTGGTGGTAGCTTGAGTGAAGATCCGGCTTAGTAAAGAATTGAGCCCCATTTAGTTCATCCAACAAATCATCAACAACCAGGATGGGAAATTTATCTTTGACTGTCAACTTATTAAGGGCCCTAAAGTCTGGACACATACGCCATTTCCCATCTTTCTTGAGCACCATTACCACCGGTGATGAATAAGGACGAATGTTGGGACGAATGACCCCTGCTTCCAAAAGTTCCTTGATTATTTTTTCTATTTCATTCTTTTGGGCGAACGGATATCTATATGGGCGCACATTTGGTGGTTGGGCCCCTGGGACCAAAGTGATGCTATGATCATGTTCCCCTCTCGAGGGTGGAAGCTCATGAGGCTTGTCAAAGACTGGCAGATGGTTATTTAAAATATGTTGCATCTAAGGATGAATCGGAAGAGAATTGGGTTCGACGGCCTGGATGGCATTAAATTGAGCTATAACTCCATGACGCCCTTTTTTAACAATTTTTCCATCCTATGTGAGCTGATGATAGAGGGAGCTCCCGCCTGGAGTCCGCGGAGGGTATGTGTGTAGTTGTTCTGCTTAAAGCTCATATATAACTCCTGGAAATCCATTGTGATTGGCCCAAGTGTGCGAAGCCATTCAGCACTGAGGACAATGTCGCACCCTCCCATGTGTATGGCAAACATGTGGGTCTTCAACTGATAATCCCCCATTTGAATTTTGACATTTTCATAGCGATCGTCACATTTCATTGTTCCCCCATCCGCAATTTGGACTTGGAAGTTAGAAACTGCTCGTACAAAACAATGCACTGCTTTCACGACTCTTTGATGGATAAAATTATGTGTACTTCCACTATCAATCAAGACTACTATGGGTTGATGCTTAATAAAACCTCTGATTTTGAGAATTTCAGGTGAAGAAATCCCTGCCAAAGCATGCAGCGAAATAACTGGTTCGTCAGGGACATTGTCCTTCTGGTTGTCCTCTTCTTCCTCCTTAGGTTCCTCAAGTGGTGGGGCTTCCTCCGATGAGCTGTGATCAGTAGCATCAATTTGAAAGAATTTGGGCTCCTTGCATTTATGATCGGGGGAGTATTTTTCATCACAGTAGTAACATAATCCTTGCTTTCTTCTTTCTGCCATTTCTGCAGGTGACACCTTTTGAACCTTAAGGGTTTGGGTAGTGTTGTGAGCCTGTGGGGGGCGACCCTTGGAGGTGAAATTTGGGCGATTGGACTGGGCCGCTAACGCACGTTCAACTTTACGAGCTACCTTGCAAGCCTCCGACCATGTGGGAGGGTGGTGCAGTCAGACGTGAGCTTGTATGGCCTCTTTAAGACCACTGATAAAACATTCCGTGTAGAACTCATCTTGGAGACCCATAGTGCGGAAAGCTAAGGCTTCAAAGGCTGTAATATATTCATCCACTGTGCCAGTCTATCGGAGCTTAGTGAGACGACCCAAAAAAGCAGAGTCATGGTCAAAGCACTCTATAAGAGCTTTTTTGAAGGTGTCCCAAGTCAAGGGCCTTCCATTGCAACGTTGATGCCATTGCCACCATTGCCATCTTTCATTGTCCAAGTACATCCTCCCCACCATAAGCTGAGTTTCATTATCTAAGGTGTAATTTAGATTGAAATATTGCTCCATTTGTGCTATCCATGCTGCCAGGTGAGAACCATCAAATTTATGCATATCCAGCTTGGGTGGTCGCGGACGGGATTGTTAGTGGGTGCCCCAAAGGTGAAGAGAGTGGCTAGACTCACCCTCACTGTGTTCATTGCGATATATGCCTCCTCGCGGGCTTCCGCCTTGCCCTTAAAGAGTGTGTTAGTTATTGTCGCCAGCTGGTCTTGGATGTATTTCAAGGATTGTTCAAGTTTGTCGATCTTCTCATTGGCCATAACTTGAGCTCTAGTTTCTACCATGCACTAATCCGATGTACTTGAAATTTGGGACCGCCCGAATTTTTTTTGGCACTAACAATTGAATGGTACCACCTTGCTCAGCTCGTCGTCCTGATTCTTATGGGCTAGGTCACCAATAAGCGCCCTGGGGGGTCTCAGACTCCTTTTTAACTCCTAACGGAGTTTTACTCCTTGCTTAGGAATACTGCAGTAGTCGAATCCCTGAAATGTCAATGCTGCCAAAAGTCCTGCGAAAATCACGCCCCGGTATAGGAACCCACACAACTACTCAAATCTGGTTGGCGGATCTGGTGGATCTTAGAGATATGAATGGCTGATCGGATAGATCTGAGCGACCGAACAGATTGTTGTTGTGGATCTGATGGATCTAATAGATCTGAATGGTTGTTTTGTTAAATCTGAACTCTGGGACCGATTTCTGCTGCTGCTGCAAAACCCCACTTGCGAGATCTTATCTAGCAGAGATTATGCGTGATCCAGAGATAGAAAAGGGAACTATGGTCTCGAGGATTGTCAGGTGCTACAGATCGCAATATACATAAGGGTCTAGCAGTAGTACTCGGCCCAATTTTTCAAGGCACTAACCAAGGAGGATCAACCGTACCCTTAGCCATACAACCCGACTACCCTATCGTACGGGCGAGTAATCTCTCCGAGTGCTGTTCTCGGTGTACTGTAGCAGCAAGACGGCCGACGGTTTATCTATGGCGAGGTTTCAAGGGAGCTAGGGGGCTTCCGATATACTAGAGGGTACTTGGAAGACAGTCCATGCACAGTTCTGTCTAATGCACTACTACTCGAAGGGGTACCCACAAGGGTTACAAGGGAGTCCAACAAGCATGACCACCTCTTGTATTTCCTGCGTGCATGCCTCCCCAAATCCGCAGGTTTATGCGCTCAACGACAGATCCCGTGGTTTAAAGACACCGGAACACGTCTCTAGCCAAAAAAAAAATGCTAAAAAATGGAGATCCCACCGGCCCTGGAAAGCACTCTGATACCACTTGTTATGCTCTTAACCTGCAAGACGATACAAGAATACCAAATATGCACAAAAATATACCCAGAACATAGAACAGTGAGAAATAACAGCAGGTATTTTATTATTCAGAAAGCAATGTTCACTTGCCTCTTCGAGGGGGCAACCTCCAATAGAGCAGAGCTCGATTACAAAATAAGACACGATGCTCCTCGCAGGGAGTCTCTATCCTTTATATATGACTCATACATGCAATACCATGGTTCTTATTAATACCATCTATCTAATACCATGGTCCATTTGCAACTAACTGTGGTCCCATCATTAAATGTGGGTTAACCACTTACAATTATTAATATGGGCTTTATTGACTCTTTACTTAACTATAACTATGACTAGATCCTACTACGTAAATAAGGGGGTTAGGGTGGGACCCTAACATATAATACCAAGAATACGGTGGATTCTTTGTGGATGTTGTAATTAGACATGATGTTCATGCCATCCAATGGTTGACCGAAAAATATTTGTCTTCAAAAGACAACTAACATCCTGTCTTTAACTTGTATTTCAACCTTGACTTTGGACTTTACTCTCTACATGTGTAGTGATAATATATTAGTGAAGGGGCTCACAAAAAAATCATATATTATATTTTTTATGGGATCCAATATTTTATCGCTAACATTTTATTATGTAGTTTTTTTTCTCCCTATGTGGTTTATAGATCCAAGAGATTGATGATACTATGTCTATAGACATATTTGTATTAGGCAAATCCATCTGAAAGGATCACTTCTTGTCAGTTCAACCATGGAACCAGACCCCAAGAATGTTAAGAGAATTGAACCTGTGACCTCTCAATAGCAAAAAATGCTTTAATGATGGAGACTTGACCAATTAAACTAACCCTTGAAACTTAACATTTTGTTATATAATTAAGAAACAACCATCAATTAATTATAAATATTTTATTAAATATTTATCATGCAACATCCATCACTCAACTCTTTGTCCATATTTATTTTATTTACATTACAAATTTGTAGATTCTTATCCTTACGTTAAAGAGTGAACATATTACTACTCAAAAATGTAAGTAAAATTTGTCTGCTTGGGATAGCTCAATTGGCAATAGTCGTGGAAATGAAGTCTCACCAACCTAAAAGTTGTGGGTTCAAATCTTGTGCTATTCCTCAATTAAAATAAAAAATTAAACATAATGAAAATATAATCCTATCAAACTTACAAAAATAAATATAAATAAAAAATAAATTTCCTTATT
The DNA here is from genome assembly GCA_031772625.1 of Pinus tabuliformis. Taxonomy (NCBI): domain Eukaryota; kingdom Viridiplantae; phylum Streptophyta; class Pinopsida; order Pinales; family Pinaceae; genus Pinus; species Pinus tabuliformis. The sequence continues at coordinate 380,164,073 of CM062812.1, read as the reverse complement.
TAAATTAAATGATTAACCTACCCCTAAGCTACTTCTTCAAAAGAGACTCAACTAGAAAATGGCGTGCAAAGGATATTCCCATTGTGCACAGCAAAAATGAGTGGTTCACTTTTGTTGAAGTCACATTTATAAATAATCATAAAATCTAAAGGCACTTGAGTGGGAGTAGCGCTTATCATTGGTGGGAAATGACACTAGAACTTTATATCTTCAAATTTAATATTCTCAAATTCCAAGTGCGGCAAAGTTTTTCTGACAGATGACAAATAATTTTATTGACAGAAATGGCATGCTCACCGCCCAAATTAATAAACTCCATGTACATTAATTAATTAATTAATTTTTATTTATTTATTAATAAAATAATGAAATTTAAATATTTTCTCTATGATATTTCAATATCAACAGAAATGACATGCTCACCGCCAAATTAATAACCTCCATGAACATTTAATTTGATTTTTTTTATATTATGTTTTATTTATTAATAAAATAATGAAATTTAAATATTTTATATAATGTGTTTGTTTATAATATAATTATAATTTATTGTTGGTAATATTGTAATTTTTATTTTTTTAATTATATTTTTAATATATAAATAAAAAAATTATAATACTTAAATTATATATATTTATCGATTCAAATTAATAATTTCACTAAATTTAAGTATAATTGATCAGAAATATATTAGGAAAAAATCAAAATATAAAATATTTAGACTATGTTTATATATATGTGTATGGGTTTATTTATATTTATATTTTATAGTGTTATAATAAAATATCAACAATAAATAAGAAGGTTTTATATATTAATTTGGTGTTTGGCTTCATTACTATTTTAACATTAGATTATTGTTATTATTATTATTTTAACAATAATTAGTGAAGGATTAACTTATACAAATGTACAATTTTTTGCCACACAAGTTACCATGTATCTGAAAAATAGAACCGTGAAGGGGATTAGACCTGAAAACTTCCACTTGAGCTATTGTCCTTTGACCATTATTGTTATTATTAATAAATAATTTATTTTACTAAATTACATAAAAATACATTAATCATATCTCAGTTTCAGTGATTAATAATTTTTAACCTAACACTTAATCATCACTTTAGTAATTACTTTACTGTCAATTTAGTTAAACACAAACCTCTTCTTCATATAAATTCAAATTTCTCCTTTTTATTCCTTAAACCTATAAATTTTTAATAATCATTTTTAATTTTTGTCCTCTTTTAACTTATAAATTTTTAACAATCATTTTTAATTTTTGTCCTCATCTCCCTCTTTCGAATAAGTTATTATGCATTACTTACTCAACTATCATTGAAAACACCACTTCTCATTCTAACTTGTGTGTCTTAAGCATGGTACTACCAATTATAACACCACTTCTCATTCTAACTTGTGTCTTAAGCATGGTACTACCGTTCATCTTCCACCAAGATCAAGTTCTCCATGAGATTTATGAGTGGATTACTTATAAATTTCATGTAATTGTTATAATTTTAATAAAATTTAATATATTTGTGCAATGTATAAAGAATTTGTTCTTTTTCTTTATATGTATTTTTTAGGAGAGTTTATGGGGTTGGTCATTCTCGTTTTATTTCTTTCTTTTGCCTTTGCATCGAGATTGTCGCCTGCGATAGGAAATTGGGCTTCCACAGTTGTTGCAGGTCGGGTGAACTTCCATTGTAAGTGCCTGCTAGCTGGGTAGAATCCTAGGTGGCCTTAGTGCTTAGTAGAGAGGGTTGGGAGGCATTTCTAAGAGAGTTTGTGGGGTAGGTTGTTCTTGTTTTATTTCCTTCATTTGCCTTTGCATCGAAGTTGTCGCAGACGACAGGTATATATATATATATATAAAAGTTTGTTTTCAATGTAGGGAAAGTAGATCGAGGTGGAGTTGCGAATGATTTTGATTTTTTTTTTTAAATGAATGCTAAAGATCCTTCTTAACAATAATGATGTAAAAACCTAAGTAAAAAAAAAATATACTTTAAGTAAAAGGAGATTCAAAAATTTATAATAATTAAAAATAATATTATTTGATTATTTGAGCTTTTTAATGTATGAAATTTATTGTAAATATTAAATTTAGTAGAATTATTCTAAAAGTTATTATTTCAAAGTTCGATTTCAAATATGTTTTTTATTTCAATATGTGTATAAATTAAAAAGAGAAAGAAATGAAGTCATGCACTAAAAAGAGAAAAAATGAAGTCATCTCCATGTACAATACATACTTAGCATATGTTATTGACTTAATAAAGGACTTCGAGAAAGATAATGCTAAGTCATGAGTTCAATATGTCATTTATAAGAATTGAGACTATGTGGAGAGCATAACAATCATTTTTCTCAATTATTCAAGATAAATCTAATTAAACTATAAGTTTTTTTTAATTTGCTATTAAATATCACTTGTAAAAATTAAACCTATATAGAAAAGCTAAGAATCATTCCTCTCAACCACCTATAATAAACTAAATTAATTATAAAATTTTAATTAGTTATTAAGTATAATAAAGTATAAAATATTAAACATAAAATTCAAAGTTTAAATAAGTATAGATCATCCCAATAAAAATTATGTTTAATTAATAATTTTAAAATAGAATTAAAAATTTATTTTCTTCCAATTAATTAATTAATTAATTATTTTAGTAAAAATCAAAATGAATTAACAAAATTATATTAATAAAACTTGTTATTTCAATTTTTTCCTTGAATAAAATTAAAAACACCATTTATTATAAATCAAATACAATATAAAACACTTATTTATTTATTTACCTCTCAACCATAATACAATTAATTATTATATCTTTTATTATTAAAATTAACTATAAAATTATGGAGTTATATTTAGTGCGACTTTTTGGACTTTCTGGTGTCGGAATCCAGCGGAAAAAATTGAGGCGAAATCTTGATTTGTGTTGTTTAAATTGGGATTTTGACTGTATATATGGATTCAGCACCCTGAAAAACCCATGGGGCACTTGGATTGTGCAAGAATTATCCATCAAACTTGTGATTTCAATAAATTCCTACTAGATTTTAAAAAAAATAGATCAAAAAAACCCACTGGAAAAATTTCCAGAAAATCGCACCAAAGACAACTTGTAAAACTATTTTCACTAAATTCTTTTAAAAAATATTAAAATACTAATATAAAATGTAAATACAATAATATTATTTATTTTTTCAAAATCCCCAATTAAACATGCACATTATTTAAGAAGAAAAGTAGTCTCCTATTTGTGTATAGTACTAAACCACAATGCAATTAACTATCATATTCTTTATTCTTAAGAATTAGTTATTATATTTTTTATTATTGAAAATTAATGAGTTACTATGCTTTTCCCGGATGCGGGTGGTTAATCAGCGAGTCAGTACGACGAGGATGGCGAAGGTGGGCAAGTGGCAGCTCACAGGCACCATCTATAAATGCCGCTGTCTGACACTCCTGCTTTGCACAAACACATTAAATGTCGACTTTACTCTGTTTCACCCGGTTTCTGTTTTATGTGAGATGGCCTTAGGCAAGTTCCCCATGCCTGCTACCTCTCTGCGCGCCTTCATTTGGGTTTTGGCTGTTGCTGCTGGCGGTCCCTCGATCGCCTTCCACATCCTCATCCCTCGCTCGGCTCAGGTTCACAGCTCTTTGTTTGATCAGATATCCTCACTCTCTGTGAGTCACTTCATTCGCGGCCTGCCAGACTCACCCTCCACGACTGTCACTCTTCTCCATCCGTTGTCTGCCATTATATCCTCTGGCCTCAACGCGGCTCTGGTTCAAGCTCATTTGTCGCCATTCACTGTGGGTTCTTCCCTCAGTTGCTATCAGGCCATTCCCTCACCGTCGCTCTGTCCAGCTCCTTTTATAATGCCACGAGAACGACCACGCATGGGTTGCAGAAGGGGCAGTGCCCGGGGTCGTGCCATCTGCCAACACTCACCAACCTCGTCAGAACCCACTTCGGAGGCTTCGGAGTTCAGCAGCTTTAGCTATCCTGCAACTCGTAGTGGCAGAGGCAGGGGAAGAGGGCCTGATAGAATTAATGTTGGCGAGCACCATTCTCACTCGCACACCGCCCGGTTCAGGATACCATGCTCTTTGGGCAATGCTTCCTTTATAGTTTCTGTTGCTATTGAATTGATTGAGAATGCGGTGGGCTCAGGAGATGCTCTTCAGGAAGCTCCTCAGGAAAACAGAAGGGCAAATCAAAGCAATCTCCAGCCAATGAGCATAGAAATACAGCAAGCAAGTCACATAGTTAACGATGGCCCAGGCGCGCCCTCAGGTGATGTTCCTTCAACCTCAACTGCTCATCCCTCTGACTCCATAGACTCTGATCAATTCGGGTGCCGCATCGTTGAAGAACATCCTATGACCTCCAATGAAATCTGAATGTGTCAGCGCTTCCAGTTCCTCAAGCCAGCCACTGAAGATCTACAGTTTTCTGGCACGCATGCTCCTTGATTTTGAATGTTGTCACTTCTACAGGTCGGTCTTCTCCATGATAAGTGTCTGTGTGTGTCTATGTTTTGGTCGGAAAATGCCCATAGTTGGCAAAGCACAAGTTGGTCTTGTAACTCTGTTTGGGTCAGTTTTCACTTACTGTATGGGCAATGTAAGAGTCAGTTTTTCAGGTATTGTAAGGGTCAGTGTTTGGCTTGATTACAACCAAGCAGGTTCTATTGTCAACTCGTCAAGTGAGTCTTTTCTAGAATGCCATTTTCATGGCTAGAACTTTCAAGGCTTCGGTCGCTGTAATATCTTTTTGTACTAATATAGGAGTAGACCAATTAAGAAAAAAAATGAGTTACTATGCTTTTAAAATAAAAGTTATAATAAGAAAATAGAGATATAAAATATAAAAGTAATGATTTTGTTTATTTTATTTTTAAATTTATAATAATATTATTATTTTCGAATGTAGGTTTTTGTGATTCATAATTATATGTCAATTTTTTTTTGGGTCAATCACATATAGTTTTTTCAATCGACACATTTGGAATCACTTATTGTGGTTTATGTTCATGATAGAGATGGATAGCTTGAATCAAAGCAAGAATAAATATAGTAGAGATGCAACAACGAATTTCCAACAAACAAAAATAAATAATATTATATTCAAAATATAAGGTTAAATGATAAACATAAATAATATTGTAAAAACTAAAAAGCCATAAAATAAGGTTAAAGAAAAGTTAAAAATAGAAATTAATACTAATAAATTTATAATTTACTACAATAGATATTCTATGTCCAGAGGAGGAAAATGATCAAAATTGTTTGTGCCTTCATCGAGAGCTTCTCAAAAGAAAAATTGGCAAAAGAGACAGGAAGGACGTTCTCACATGGGGCTACATAAATTCAGGCAAATTCTCAATAAAAGAAGCTTACCACCTTCACTCCTCTCCTCTCCTCGTTGAGACAGACCCCTTGTTGGCCAAGTTATGGAACTTCAACACCTGGCCAAAAGTCAAAACTTTTTTGTGGTGTCATTCCAAGCGTTGAGTCCCCACCTGGGACAATCTAATCAAAAAAGGATTTCAGGGGCCTTCGAGATGCCCCCTTTTTCAGGACCAACCAGAGACCCTGGATCATCTTTTCCTTACATGTTCCTACACCAACAACCCTTGGTGCAAGCTAGAGCATGGTTTTCTCAAACCCAACAGAGATTTGAGTTGCATTGTCTGCACCCTCAAGCAATAACCCACCTCACCTTTGAACAATGCCATCCTCAATTGCATCTAGTCCACTTCCCCCTTCTTCCTCGCATGAGAGGTCTGGAATGAGCGCAACCACAAAATCTTCAATCATTCCTCTAGATCCCATGATGATCTCTGGCATCTCTTTCACAAGCACCTAAAGGAAGCCATAGCCCTAACTAATTGGTCATTAGGGGGATTTTGAGGTCTAAAATGGGCCTCTGAAGGAAATTATAAAATAATAGTGGAAATAATAAAATAAGATTAGATTACATCATCAAATTTTGGAGAGAAAAAAGAAAAAAACTATTCTTTTTCAACTCGTATTTTCAACTTATCTCCCTATGGGTTTACTTAAATTTTGATCGGAAACACTCGATGGATGCAAAATTTGATTTCATCCAAGGAGTACCCATGTTGCATACTTTTGATGGACCTTGCTACATGAAAAATTAGAAGTACATGAAAAACTTGATTGCAATCACGTTTTTCAGGTACTTCTCATTTTTCGTGTAGCAGGTCCATCAAAAGTATGCAACATGGGTACTCCTTGGATGAGGAATTAAATTTTTAATCCAGCAAGTACTCCTGCTCGAAATTTGAGTAAAACCTTAAGGAGATAAGTTGAAAATACGAGTTGAAAAAGTAGTTTTATTATTTATTAGTTTTTAATATTTTTACTTTTTTACTCCAAAAATGGTGAATCATCCCCCATGGTTGACATCATCAACTTGAATCCTATTGGATCTTATAAAGTTTATTTTGGTTGTACATTTATCTTAGGAGGCCCATTTTAGACCTCAAAATCCCCCTAATGCTCCTCAGGATCATCAAGCTCCCCCGTTAGAAAAGAAATTCTTGCATGGTGGAACCTCAAACCGCCCAATCTTTGCCACTTTTCTTCACCCTCCCAGCCACCTACCTCCCGAAGCCTCCTTCCTGGAGCCCCCTTCCTCCCTAATACCTTAAGCTCAATTTCGATGGATCTTCCAAGTGCAACCCAGGTGAAGCTGGGATCAAAGGATTTTTCAGGAATCACACAGGGCAAATCATTCACATATACAGGGGTCACATTAGCTTCGAAAGCAACAATGCAATAGAATTGGAAGTTCTGATCAAAGGCCTTCAAATTGCACAAGATAATAGCTTCTTCGCTTTGGTGTTTGAAGGGGACTCTCACATCATCATCCAAATTTCTAAAGGTGTCTTCAACGGATCCCCAACCACCAAGCAATCCATATAGGCTGATACCTAGAATATCTTGTTCAACATTTGTCTCGTATCCTCTCTTCACAATAAGTCATTGTGTTCTCTCATGTCAAGTGTAAATACAATTCCCTTATTGACTATATCGCCAACAGAGGAATTGATGACCACCGACTCAAAGAAAATTTGACTCCTTCTTCCCTGGCTAACGCGGATTGGCTTCCTCGTTGTCTGCAATTGGTGAGATGAGATATCATCTCCCCGGATCTAGGTTCCCTCGAGTCCTCTGGCAAACTTCCTAATGCTCTTTGTCAGTAACTTCCACTTAGCTCGCATCCCTCACCAAGTGGTAGACCCAACATTTACACCTCCTCTCGGGCTCCAACTATCTCTATACCTAGCTCCTTCTACAATAAATATATTATAACCATGAAAATTCTTTTCTCCAAGCTTTATTCACCCTTGTCATTCTCTCTAGCACTTCCTCTGACTTCGACGCTGCAACTCTGCTTTGTTGTCATCTGATCATGAACTATGACAGGGGGATGGGTCGATGCCCTGGTAGAGGCAGAGGTCGAGGGCGTCTCCCCACCACCTTCAATGATGCCACCGTTGTCATGATGTTCAATTATGATGTTCCTAAGTCCATTTGCAGGGAGGTCCTTGCCATGGAGGAGGCAGAGATTTGCAGAGGTCGTCTAACACTATGGGCTCTCATGAACCTCTTGGTACAATAGCACAAGGAGAGGGCTCAAGCAAGTTTGTAGGCCTCGATCTGGATTTTCAATCTCTCTACCCACCAAATCCATTGTGTCTCCTCGCTCAGGTAGCTTGCTAGAGTCCTCTGTGTCAAGTTCCCTCCAAACATCCCCTCCTCTTCCCCTGCTTCCTCCCCTTCACATTCCTCGCTTGTTGGCTCCCCCTCTCCATCCATTCCATGCGCTCATGTGGCCCATCCCCCTTCCTCCCATGCTCCCATCCCCTCGGTGGTTGACATGCCCTCCTTGTCTAAGTCCCTATGGATGCTACATTTTGGAGGAGCTTCTAGCAGACACTGGCAACATGCAGGCTCAAGGCAACACCCAGGTGCAATGTAGCACCAATGTGGCAACAACGCAATTCCATTGTGGAAAAATTTAGCTCCTCTGTTGTATGGTGACTTTCAGGTTGGTTCTCTCAGAAGGCCTCCACAATTTTCTTCCTTTGGATCGTTGGTGAACCTATGTCTCAGAGCATTACACCTCTATGCACACCATTTTTTTCTTCTCATGCAACAACTATGTAATGATATATCTTAGGAGCATGTTTTTGGTTGATTGTCAATTGTTTTTTGTTAACTATGAGACCTTTGGGCTCTAGTTTATCCTTCTTAGGGCAGAACCCTTCAGTTTCCATCTCTGGTTTCACACACAAAGGAAGAATGCACTCTTGGATGTAAAATATGTAAATTTTTGCTTGTTAATATAATGTAGATACATTTGCTTACATAAAATTGATAATTTCCTAATCTATTTTGTAATAAATCAAGCAATTATTAATAATATTTTTGTCCTTATGAAAATTATTATTCTTATCAGCAAATGTATTATCAATCAAATTATCATATTTAATATGGGAAGAGGGAGGGACGAAGAATGAAGAAGGCGGATAGAACGGGAAACCTCAACGACGAAGGAGGGAGTATTGGAAGGGGAAAGGGATTGAGAACTCGACTAAAGATTCACATTGCGGGGGGGGGAGTTGAGACGTCACAGAGTACCAGAAGTGACAAGGAGGGGGAATGTTCAGAGAGTGTCAGTTGTGACGGAGAGGAGGATAGGTCAGCACTAGTTAGTGACATTGATTTATTACAATATAAATTATAAATTTATTAGTATTAATTTCTATTTTTATTTTTTCTTTATCCTTATTTTATGGATTTTTAGTTTTTTACATTATTATTTATGTTTATCATTTAACGTTATATTTTGAATATAATATTATTTATTTTCGTTTGTTGGGAATTAGTAGTTACATCTCTACTATATTTATTCTTTCTTTGATTCGAGCTATCCATCTCTGTTATGAAGATGAACCCATGGGGGCTTCACTGGGGGAGCAATACCATATCACATGGGTTCATATTGGGGGAAATATAATGAGGAAAAAATGGCATAATATATTGGAGATATATAGGTGGTAAAGGGTTTTTATATTGGTAGGTATAAAAAGTGGAGCTCAAAGTTAATGAAAAAGTATAAAGGGGTATACAAAATGTTAAAGAAAAAATGGATACCTACAATATCTAGTGGAATTAGGGGTTTTTAAAATTGGGAAGGTGTGTTGAGATTGTATTGGTAGGGGGTTAAATAATGTGATTTTTAGGGGTATTTTCCAATTTGTAGTCAAATTAAGGGTATTGTTTAATATGCCACGAACGCACATGATAGGTCAAAAGTTCATTGAGTGAAGCCCCTGTGGATGAACCACAATAAGTGGTTCGAAACATGTCAACAAAAAAAAACTATATGTGACTAATCCAGAAGAAACTAGACATAATAATATTATTATTTAATTTTAAGGTTATGATTAAGTTGGATATTAAATTGGTATATGAGATCTCTTTTTTTATGGGATTAAGCTTCTTCTCATATTGATGTGTGAGACCTCTTTATTTACGAGACAATAAATCTTCCCAAATTAGTGTATACAACTTTTTTTTTTTATGGGGGGAGGTGGGGTGGGGAGCAGAAAATCTCCCTCTATGCAACTATTTAACTCATAAATTTTATTAAAACTTAGAGAAATGTACATATTGTACCCTTATACGTTTAAAATTACATTATTTAAGAAAAAATCAATATTGTTGTAATATAATACACATATTTTTAAGGTTTATTAAAATAATATTTATATGATTTAAAAATGATAAGTGTGTAGATAAAAAATTAACAAGATTAATAACTTCAATGCAGCATAGTCTCAGCTTCTACCTTTGATTAATTATTTAAGGTTGTGTGGAGTGCGGAAGAAGCACAATGAAAGCTTTTGCCGCACTTCCACATTCCACACAATGACAATAGTTTTCGGTCCACATTTTCTCATAGAAATTAATAAAAGTTATTAATAAATAAATTTGATATGGTCATAAAGTTAAAGTTAAAATTGATTTGGTCATAGTCAATGTTTTATTGTAAGGGGGATTTCATTATGTGGAAGAAGTTTCCTCCGCACAATGAAAACTTTCGTTTTAAGCTTCACACAAGAGATCTCTGCACAATGAAACATTGATCCTTTGCAACTTTGGCTTCCCTACACGCATTCATTAAATGATATGAATGGCGGAGATTCAACCCAATAGATGTTAGGATTTTCTTTAGCTTTGTATTTCTTTTGGATTGGTTTGTCGAATTCCTCTTTTTTCTGTTACAGTCACATGTTTCTTCGTAATCATATGTAAATACAAGATCAAAATCAATTCAATAAGCTTCTCCAAATGTTTTTATGTAATTATACTTGGAATATTGCTTACATTAGTATAGAGGTAGGATTGGGTTGTTGGTTGTTGGAGTTTTGTTGAGATATTTTCTCAATAATATTCCCCTTGTTTGGAATTTGTCTCATGAACAATATGGCTTGTAATTTGGCTTTGAATTAAACATATGAATAGTTTTTAAAGTAATATGTCTCCTATGTCTGCTCCTCAAACTTTTTTGTTGGTATCAGAGCCAATATGGACCTGATTGCCTCCTTCGGGGAAGGCCCATGAAGATGGGAAAGTCATAAATGCCTGATAATCCTTTTTGTACATAACTAGATTAGTATAAAGTTTGTGAGATTTATCGTGTGTTGTTTTGTTTGTATGATCGTTGCCAACGATGACTAGAGTGCATTCATTGTTGTTGTAGAGACAAATTATTTTGTTTCTACATATAATCACATGCCCAGATCAAAAGATTGTGTGGATCGATCATTAGTCGGTAGCCAATTCTGACTAGGGATCACAAATCCGTGAGCTGGCCTTGGGGATTGAGAGCACTCAGAATTACTTGTGGGCCATCCAACCTCCTTCAGTCATATTTTTCTACAAATGCATTCAAGGGGCGACTACAATGAAGAAAATTGTGGTAAGAAACCATTTTCGATATGCAGTATGGGCATCCAGCAACAATTTGAACGGAGGCCAAGAAATCATTCATTGCTTCCCTCGCAGAAATCATTCGCTTGCTACTACATCTGGATTTAATTTGGGATCTCAAGCTGCAATGATTTCCTTTGCACCGTGTGAGCTATTAGGGTTGTGTGAAGCATTTGCAATTGCATATCGTATGGACGTTGCTTTGCCACTAAGCCTGCGTGGAGTGTAAGCTTGTCTAAAGCAGAGCTACTGCCTGTAGCAACATATGAAAATAAGTCTGACCTGCCATCGACAATATTGTCTGTGTGTTGATTGCACTCTACCTTTTGTTGTATCAATTCGAAGATCCGATCTCCGATGCTGGCAGATAAATCCTTATCATCGAGAAGAGATGCTTTCCGGAGAACAATCATACAATCGACCTCGGTAACTCCCTTCTTATAATTGAGGAATAGATGACTCATTTTTGAGACAAGTTTAAACCTTATTTGATTGGAATACAGTGAAAATGGATATCCCCATAAAGGCGTGTGTCTCAGATACCTTCTTTGTTTATATATTATATAGTTGTTGGTCCCTGAAACAAATCTGTCAGAGAAAATTGTATGGTGCATATGTTGTGCATGCATTTGGATTAGGCACGCCAATCATAATGGTTTTTCCTTTTACTTTGCATGTTTCACGGACCACAAAGGACTTCATATTTTGACAGGGCAGCAAAGGAGAAGCGTTGATTATCTCCAACAAGGGAGAAGTGTGGTCTGTGTAGTTTTTTAATTCTTTTTGTAAGCAGTGCAGAACCAATTAGTCAACAGACTAATATAGTTAAATTAGTGGTTCTCTTCATTCTTCAGTGACAAGAGAATGTATCACTAAGTTAATTGTGTGAATCTATTATATACGGATGAATCTTGTTGTACTTCGGGCTTCAAAAGCATCAACTACAGGTTATGTTATGGGATCCTTGTGTTTAAAAAGGACAACTGCATAATTGATTGTTGGATGTAGTCCAGTATCGAGATTGTACTTCGGGAGATCAAGAAGCGTCAATTGTAAAAAGTTAATCAAATATGGTTAGAGGTGATTATGTCTTAAATGAGTTGAATGGGAGGCTTGAATATTGTGGTGGTGAAAAGAGCGTTGTCTGGGAGACTTCAGAGTGGGGATAAGTGTCGAGGAAGACCAGTCAGACAGATGTGACATGTGAATTGTAATTTGTCATTTTTGTATTAATCTTTGTAATGATGTAATGTAAGCATTAAAGGGGGGACTTGGAATAATGCTTACATTAGTATATAGGTAGGATTGGGTTGTTGGTTGTTGGGGTTTTGTTGAGAGATTTTCTCAACAATATTCCCTTTGTTTGGAATCTGTTGGATCTCATGAGCACTATTTATATGGCTTGTAATTTAGCTTTGAATTAAACATACAAATAGTTTTGAGAGTAATATGTCTCCTATGTTTGCGCCTCAAAATTTTATGTATTATTTGTAGCTATGTGATCTGTATCAATTAGTTCCTTCTAATGTTTTTCTCTAATTATATGTAAATACATTATGAGCATTAATTAAGTTAACTTGAAAGAAGTCTAGCTATTGCAAATACATTATAAGTATTAATTAACTTGTCAGAAGTCTAGCTATTGCACAACATTATTCTTCGTACCATTGTCTTAAGAATTGCAACTATTCAATCTTTTGGAACTTTGGGTTGGAATTTGGCTAAATAGTTTTTTGTTAGATTATATATATATTAGTTTTTTATTATATAAATGAATATAATGTTATGAAAAAATTTAACATTTAAATTGTGCAAAATTTGCAAATCAAATTTGTTATTCTCACACATTTTTATAAAATTTTGAATAATTTTTAAAAATAAACACCAAAAAAACATCCAAAACTTAGAATAATTAGATACAGTGAACTTGCTTTTATAATAATATTAATTATTTTTAGCAATTGATATAGGAGTTGTCTTTAGTGCGACTTTTTGGATTTTCCGATGTCGGAATCCGGCTGAAAAAATTGAGATGAAATCTTAATTTGTGTTATTTAAACTGGATTTTGGATTGTATATATGGATTCAGCACCCTGAAAAAACCCCTAAGACACTTGGATTGTGCAGAAATTACCCATCAAGCTTGTGATTTCAATAAATTCCTACCAGATTTTAGAGAAATTACACCAGAAAAACTCACTGGAAAAACTTCCAAATGGTTTCACTAAAGACAACTCGATTGATAAAATTTATTATTAAATAAATTTGATTTGGTCATAAAGTTAAATTAATTTAATTTATATTTATGATTTTTAGGTTTATAGTTTTTTAATGAAAGCTTTCATTGTAAGCTTCGCACAATGAACTTCTTCAAATTAAAACAGAGATAGGCTTACTTCACACTATGAAACAAGTTCCTACAATTATGGTAAACAGAGATAAACTTACTTCGCACTATGAAACAAACTCCTACACTTATGGTAAACAGAGATAAACTTATTTCGCACTTTGAAACAAGCTCCTACAATTATGGTTCTCAGCACCATAAGCTTATGGTCACAGAAACAATGTGTATTTTCCACATGCCCTTTGACAAATTAAATATTTAATTATTAAATAAATAGTTAAAACTTTGATAGCATTTTATATCCGTGCAAAGGGAATATGTATATACGAAGTCTAGCATGAATTCTTTAAATTCTTATTTCCTTTAAGACCTGCCTAGTTCCATCTTAATTATGGATCTACCAAGCGAGACGGATCAAATCTCTTTTCACTCTAAAAGAGGTTCGCATATCAAGAGATTTGATCCCTCTTGGCCCTTGGTAGATCCAGAGTTAAGATGGATCTAGGTTGGTTTAATTTCTCCCTTTAAATAGGTTATATTCTACATGATTACCATGAGTCAATACCATGGGTCAATATTGTTGAAGAATCTAGGGCAAAGTAGTATAGTGTGATTCTTCATTACTTTATAACAATTTGTGGAGTCTTTTTACTTTTCATGTTAGATTAATCTTCTTCTTCTTATTATTAATGTATGTGTGTGTACTTAATCAAACTGTTACCAAAACATAAGAACAAGAACACAAGATATTGGCTCTCTTCCAGGGCCAAAACCTCTCTTCTCTTGAGAGGAAAACCCTTTAGTGAATTTCTCTTATTGAAGCTTCTATTGATCAATGCCAAACCCTAGACCCTTGACAAGAAGATCCTCCAAGCACAAGTCAAGTCCTCTCTTTCTTTCTACACTTTGTTCCCCGACACATAAGCTTCCTCCTTCCGGCACTTTGTCCTCCTTCTTTGATTCTATGGTTGTATTGTTGTTCTGTTGCCCTAGTTTTCTTATGTGTGGAAGGTACCCTTAGTGAATTAGGGTCCTTCCACCTTCACTAGAGAGATAGGATCCTTTACTAGTCTTGGGAGTCCTTGTAGGCTTGATTTCTCACCCAAACAATGATGTGTCATCAACTGTTTACCAGCTGCAGATTTGTCCTCTTCCTTTCCACACTTGTGACTATTTCTAGCCCTAGAAACAATCCTTTTCTTCCTCGATCGTATTCCTTCTTCCTTTGTTTGTGAGGGTCTCTCCTTCGCTTTTAGAGGGAGGCCTTGTAGACCTTAATTTCTAGCCCAAACAGTGATAAGACTTGAACTGGAGTATTGTTGTTGTTAGGGCCGCAGAGAGGCCTTCTTCCTTCACACATGTGGATGTGTTTGATCTTAAGAACAACCTTCTAACCTTTGGTATTGTCTTCCCCTTCCGTGTTGCACTAGAGGCTCCCTTTCTTGTCACTTGATCACCCTTTTCCTTCCTTGTTTTCTGCGGTAATTTCATAGATGAATTGCGTTTTCTTGGAGAGGTGAAATGACTCTTATATATAGGAGTCTTCTCCTTCTCTTAGGCCGACTTGACTTTTATGCTTCAGATTTCTTCCTTTGAGGATGTCGTTGCTTGGAGGAGGCTTGTGACTTTGCTTGGAGGACTTATTATGATCCTAATACATATTCATACAAGGTGTAACATGTCGTTAAGGTCTTCAACCTTTTCTTTTGACTATTTGACTCACCTATAGCACTTTGACATGTGATAGACCTACTTCAATGAGCAAGAAACTCATTGACATTTATCATAAAAATAATATTTATTTTCTTGAATAAGTACAAATATTAAAAGTACATTTATGAAGACCAAATCTAGTTGCCTTTCCTTCAACAAATACCATGAGCCATTTTTATTTTTATTATTATTTTATTTTTATAGAGTTATTTTTATTTTTTTATTTTATTTTGACCCAGTTAAAATGTTTACATTACATTATATTAATCTTTTTATTTAATTTTATTTTTATTTTTATGTAATTTCACTTTGTCAAAATGTTAAACATTACTGATCCAGGTGGATGTTGGTGGCCACCGACCTATCCCACTTGGACCCCCACAACTGTCTCTTTCAGTTTTTTAGTTTCCGTAATTGTAGCACAATTTACTATTTTTAGCAGTTTTTCGGGTCCTGAACTTCTGGAGCCATTTTGAGGCCCTAAACGACGTTTTTTGGGAAATCTAGGAAAAACATGAGTCTTAAAATAATATTTCTCTTCCCAAAGTTGTAGTGTTTGAATAGATCTTTCTAACGAACTATTGTATGCGTCAAACGAAGATCGGGTGCCAAAGTTACGACCCCGGGAAGTTGATGTACCAACTTACCCAAAACAAGGCCCACAATTTGGCGTTTTATCTTCTAGGGTTAGGTTTTGGGATGTTAAGGGTTTTCCATTGTTTCTCAACAATAAATAGGCCTTCGGGCCTCATTGTAACATAGTTCATAGGCATGTAGCCGCCACATCTCTTCTCAGAGATAAGCTACCATCGCCCTAGCTAGTTTATTTACATTATTGTTTGTAAGCATACTTCAGTGTTTTACATTAATGAAATGAAGTATTATTTCCATTGCATCTCTATGTTTATGGTTATCTATGTAATTTGTTGTGTTCCTGTTTAAATCCGGATCAGTGGTATCAAAGCGGTCTGCTTTTTCTTTGT
This sequence comes from Pinus tabuliformis, assembly GCA_031772625.1. Lineage (NCBI taxonomy): Eukaryota > Viridiplantae > Streptophyta > Pinopsida > Pinales > Pinaceae > Pinus > Pinus tabuliformis. The sequence continues at coordinate 380,147,974 of CM062812.1, read as the reverse complement.
TTTTTTTTGCATGTCCCCAACGAGGTTGGGATATAAGGAGTTAGGGCTTGAACTGGTTGAACCTTTGCAAGACCAGCCTCGCAAATCCTGATGGCCTCCCATGGCGAATGAAAAGAAAGACGAGGGGGCAGGAGATCTTATCAAAATCTTGCTCGAAGAATCCCTCGAGTGACAAAGGAACACGATGATGGACAACTTTGCCCAGATCCTTCAGTGGCTACCCAAGGGCGACACATCGGCTTCCAACAGCTACTCTGGAAATGCCACGCCATTTAAGGTACAATTGAATTTCGAAATCCCCATATTCAAGGGTCAGATAGACGCAGATGTCGTAGATAAATGGTTAAATCTGCTAGTGGGTTATTTTTCTGTTCATAATTTTTCCATTCGGGAAAAGATTATTTTCGCTCTTCTCAAAGTAGCCCCCTACGTCAAGGACTGGTGGGAAACCTGCTGCGAGCAGAAGGATGAAAGTATGGGCTCACTATTTTCAGCCGCACCCACTTGGGATTCATTCCGAGATGCCATCAAGGAGCAATACAACCCTGTCAAAATCTGAGCACAAATACATAAAGTGGACCACGCTACAATAGGGAAGGGACCAAGATGTGTCGGGGTTCACCAACATTTTTCATACCATTCGCACACAGTTTGGTATCAAAGATTCTGAGTTGCATCTGGTACTTAAATATCGTGGCTGCCTACATAGATACATCCAAGAAGAGATGGAGTTCCTAAACATCTCCTTGCTCGGCATGGCGTACCGATACGTTGTCAAAATCGAGCAAAATTTCAGACAAAAGAAGCGAGACTTTGGATCTGCAAATCCGAAGACCAAAGGACAAAGCCAAGGTGGGGTGACCCAAGTCAACCCGTCGAAGCCGCAAGAAAAGAACAACACCACGAAGTCGAAGGACACGGGAAAGTGGTGTGAGTTCCACAAGAGCCCCACTCACAACATAAGTGAGTGTCAAACCAAGCAGTCGTTGGTGGCTGAGTTGAAGGCTTCAGAATCAAATGCATGTTCCGACCCTGAGTCAGAACCCGACAAGGGGAATGGCAAAGGGAAGCAGATCATTGGTGCAGAGCATAGCGTCACTGTTGCCACTACCAAGATGCAGAAGAATGAGCCCGAAGATCCAAAGGAGGGGGAGCGTCTTTTCCACTCACAGATGTGGGTGAAGGGTTCGCCGTTGCAATTCATTGTTGACAGTGGGAGCCAAAAGAACCTCATTTCAACAGAGGTCGTGAAGCAGTTGGGCCTACCAACTATACCAAACCCATAACCGTACAGTATCAGGTGGCTTCACCAAGGACGATATCTTCGAGTTCGCCAGCAGTGTCGCCTTCCTTACAGCATAAAACCCTTCATAGATGAGGTATTGTGTGATGTTACACCTCTGGATGTTTGTGATGTACTATTAGGCCAACCATACTTGTGGAGGCGACATGCTATGTATGAGTCAAGGCCTCGTGCTGTCATTATTTCTTTGTGTAATTCATTATACAAGATACTGGAGGTAGCCCCACCTACCGCCACCTCTTTGATCACTGCCAAGAAAGGCAGCAAGCTCATCTCCCAGACTAGGAAATTCATTTTCTGTCTGGTTTGCTCCCAAAGTAAGGGGAAGATCATCACCACATCCATGACCCCCGCGAAGGGTTCCTCCATGCAACAGCAACAACAAAGGGATACGGTCATGACAAAACACAGGAACAACTTCTCCTCACCCACAGGGGTACCACACAAGCTTTAGGTGGGCAACAAAGTGTGGTTGCATCTACAAAAAGTACGCCTTACAAGAGCCCATTAGAAGCTTCGACCATGCCGACATGGTTCTTACACCATTACCAAGGCTATGGGAAATAATGCTTTGGAGCACAACAATCCTCCATTCCTTCGCCTGCACTAAGTGTTCAATGTGTACCGCCCTCGACCATGCTTCCCACCATTATTGGACACACCCGAGATTGCAGAACAACTCACCAGGGACCAAGTTCAGCGAATGGAGGAACTCAACGCAATGGGGACCATTGCTTCCTAAGGGGGGAGGAATGATCCAGGTGGATGTTGGTGGTCACCCACCTATCCCACTTGGACCCCCACAATTGTCTCTTTCAGTTTTTCAGTTTCCGTAATTATAGCACAATTTACTATTTTTAGCAATTTTTCGGGTCTTGAACTTCCGGAGCCGTTTTGAGGCCCTAAACAACGTTTTTTTGGGAAATATGGGAGCAATATGGGTCCATGGGTTGAGGTTGTTCTTCCCAAAGTTGTAGTGCTCGGATAGATCTTTCTAACGAGCTATTGTACACGTCAAACGAAGATCGAGTGCCAAAGTTACGACCCCGGGAAGTTGATGTACCAACTTACCCAAAACGAGGCCCACAATTTGGCGTTTCATCTTCTAGGGTTAGGTTTTGGGATGTTAAGAGTTTTCCATTGTTTCTCAACAATAAATAGGCCTTCAAGCCTCATTGTAACATAGTTCAAAGGCATGTAGCCGCCACATCTCTTCTCAGAGATAAGCTACCATCGCCCTAGCTGGTTTATTTACATTGTTGTTTGTAAGCATATTTCAGTATTTTACATTAATGAAACGAAGTATTATTTCCGTTGCATCTCTGTGTTTATGGTTATCTCTATAATTTGTTGCGTTCCTGTTTAAATCCAGATCAATTACATTACAACATCTCTCCCATACTGGGTTGGAGAGCGTCTCTCGGTGCAAAAGAAAATGTACACGTGTATAACTAAGTTAATTACAAAGAATAATTTAACATTGTTTATTGCAAAATGAAATATGGAATTTTTCACAAAGCTTTGAAAAATGAAACCCATATTTTAATGTATTAAGAGATCTTGCTTTCAACTTCCACAAAATAATTATTGTATCATAAGTCCTTGTTGTTTTTAGAAATTGATGAAATTTGTTATTAAATAAATTTGATTTGGTCATAGTCAATGTTTCATTGTGCAAAGTTTTCACTATATGGAGGAGGCTACGTCCGCACAATGAAACATTGATCCCTGCAACTCTGGCTTCCTTGCATGCATTCATAAATGACATTGAATTTGCTTTCATAATAATATTAATTGTTTTTAGCAATTGATAAAACAATTTATTAAATAAATTTGATTTGTTCGTATAAAGCGAAATTAATTCGATTTATATTTATGATTTTTAGATTTATAGTTTTCTTAATGAAAGTTTTCATTATAGAGAGAATAAATTTATTATTAAATGAGTTTGATTTGGTCATAAAGTTAAATTAATTTGATTTATATTTATGATTTTTAGGTTTATGGTTTTTAATGAAAGTTTTCATTGTGAGGTGGAAGCTTTCTCCACACAATGAAAGCTCCTCACGATGAACTTCTTCAAATTAAAATAGAGATAAGCTTCCTCTGCACAATGAAAGCTTTCATTGTAAGCTTTGCATAATGAAAGCTCTTCATGATGAACTTTTTCAAATTTAAACGGAGATAAGCTTCCTCCGCACAATGAAAGCTTTCATTGTAACCTTTGCATAATGAAACAAACTCCTACAATTATGGTTCACAAAAACAATGTGTAATCTCCACATGCACTTTGACGAACTAAATATTTAATTATTAAATAAATATTTAAAACTTTGATAACATTTTATATATGTGTAGAGGGAATATGTATATACAGAGTCTAATACGAGTTCTTTAAATTCTTATTTGCTTTAAGAAATAAAATGTACATGTGTATAACTAAATTAATTACAAAGACTAATTTAGCATTGACTATTGCAAAATGAAATATGGAGTTTTTCACAACGCTTTGAAAAATAAAACCCATAGTTTAATGTATTATGAGATCCTACTTTCAACTTCAAAAAAATAATTTATTGTATCATAAGTCCCTGTTATTTTTAGAAATTGATAAAAAATATTATTAAATAAATTTGATTTGGTCATAGTTAATGTTTCATTGTGCATAGATTTCCTTGTGCAGAGCTTTCACTATGTGGAGGAAGCTTCCTCTGCACAATGAAAACTTTCATTGTAAGCTCTACACAATGAAAGTTCCACATAAGGAAGCTCCGCACAATGAAACATTGATCCTTGCAACTCTGGCTTCCCTACATGTATTCATAAATGACACTAAATTTGCTTTCATAATAATATTAATTGTTTTTAGCAATTGATAAAATTTATTATTAAATAAATTTGATTGGATCATAAAGTTAAATTAATTTAATTTATATTTATGATTTTTAAGTTTATAGTTTTTTTATTGAAAGTTTTCATTGTGTGCAGGATAAAATTTATTATTAAATAAATTTGATTTGGTCATAAAGTTAAATTAATTAAATTTATATTTATGATTTTTAGGTTTATAGTTTTTTAATGGAAGTTTTCATTGTGTAATGGAAGCTTCCTCACCACAATGAAAGTTTTCATTGTAAGCTCTGCACAATGAACTTTTTCAAATTACTTCAAATTAAAATAAAGATAAGCTTCTTCCACACAATGAAAGCTTTCATTGTAGGCTTTGCACAAGGAAACATGCTCTTACAATCATGGTTCTCAATTTGCACCACAAACTTATGATCACAAAAACAATGTGTCTTCTGCATGTACACTTTGGTAAGTTAAATGTTTAATTATTAACTAAACATTGAAAACTTTGATAGCATTTTATATATGTGTAGAGGAAATATGTATATATGGAGTCTAACTTGAGTTCTTTAAATTCTTATTTGTTTTAAGAAAAGAAAATGTACACGTGTATAACTAAATTAATTACAATGACTTAGCATTGACTATTACAAAATGAAATATGGAGTTTTTCACAACGCATTGAAAATAAAACCTAGAGTTTAATGTATTATAAGATCTTGCTTTCAACTTTACCAAAATAAATTATTGTATCATAAGTCCTTACTATTTTTAGAAATTGATAAAATTTATTATTAAATAAATATGATTTGGTCATAATCAATGTTTCATTGTGCAGAGCTTTCATCGTGCAAAGAAGTTTCCTTAGCACAAAGAAAGCTCTACACAAAGAAGCTCTGCAAAATGAAACATTGGTCTTTGCAACTATGGCTTCCTTGCATGCATTCATAAATGACACTAAATTTGTTTTCATAATAATATTAATGTTTTTATGGATTGATAAAAATTATTATTAAATAAATTTGATTTGGTCATAAAGTTAAATTAATTTAATTTATATTTATGATTTTTAGGTTTATAGTTTTTTAATGAAAGATTTCACTGTGTGGAGGAAGCTTCCTCTACAAGATGAAAGCTTTCATTGAAAGCTCTGCACAATGAACTTCTTCAAATTAAAATAATGATAAGCTTTCTTCGCACAAGGAAAGCTCATCATAATGAAACATGTTGCTAAATTATGGTTCTCAATTTGTTAGGTAAAAGCTTCTTCTTTATATACACCTCCGCACTTAGCACAATGTATCAACTTTATGGAGATTTTTTCGTCACCTCGAATCATCCAACAAAGGAATTATTTTTCATCAAAGCTTGCTTAGCCAATCGAAAATTAGAAATAAAATTTCCAAAAAAATTAGAAAACTATTTTTGAATTTACCAGAAAATAAGAATTTTCAACATTTTCTCAAAACATTAATTAAAATTGCAAAATAATAAAAAGTCAATACAAAGTGTTATAGTCCTCACAAGACAAATAAAATTTTATTGTAATAATTATATTAAAAAAAAAACATCCCAAACAAATATAATTTTTTTGGGATGACATGTCTATTATTTCAAATATTAATATGAGACAAAAATTTAAAATATAAATTTCTATATATATAATCCAACATTTCAACCTAAGTAATCTTTAGAGAGAATAACACTTTTCCTCACTAACCACTTAAATGAAATTGACACCATTCTTTCATTTCTTTAAATGAATACACATTATTCCAATAAAAATTATGAATTTGAATTTTCTAATTTAATATTTTTTACATTTATTGAAATAATTTTCCTTATTTTGCATGGAATGTATAACTTCATGTGGAACAATCTCAACATAGAATTATTTTTTTACAATTTATTTTGTAATATACATATTATTCATGATTATATCATTATAGAAAAATATTGTGTGAGAATATTAGTATTAATGTGAAAGGAGGATGTTATTACATCAACTCAAATGCTTATTCACCAAAACTAAAGTCCACTGTAGGTAAATATTTATAAATCATTTTGTCTTGCAGTTATTATATATGTGGCATTAACAATAACATGTGCATGCAAGGGGTTATAGGTGCAAGGGAGATTATCATTGATTTTAGGGACGAGTTAAAACAACTTTTTCTTGGGATCTAGGGAGATCCATACATAACCAAGGTGATGTATAGAGTCCTTCTCAAGGCCTTCTTTTAGCAAATGAAATGAGAACAAAGCCTATGATTGTTATATGCAATTCAAACATAATCATCAGCTTGAGGATCATGAAATAAACCTTGTACATTAGCAAGCTAGAATATATTCTAGCTTGAATTCAAAAGGGGGTTTGTACACTACAAAGGTCTCGTTATATTCGGCTTTAAGAGGTCATAATTATTAAACCAACTCTCTAGATAATGTCGCCACCATGCTCAAAATAAGGGTTTTCATAAGAGTATCCCTTAACCTCTGGACTATGTTTGAATTTTTTGTTTGACGGCTAAAGTTTCAAGGTATGCTCAGTACATTGTCACTCCTCTATTTTGGTTATTGGATTTCTTGTGGGTGTATAGTATTTCAATTTTCTTGTAACCTCAATCTTTGTTTGTCATCTATTATTCTAACTCCCTTGGCTTTGGTATCAATAAGGCATTGACTCTAGGTTCTCTAGTCACCTTCTTCTATGAGTAATTCAGTTTTCTGACATCCACGGTCTCTATTTGGCACCTGTCATTTTGTTTCTCATGGATTTGGTATCAGTGAGTTGTGGAATCTTGGTGCCATGGTTGTTTTTTTTGTTTCGTCTATGGCACAATGAGATGGCTTTCCCCATGTTTTAGAATCAAGGTGCCCTATTGACAAATTCATCTAAGTGGCAATGTTGGTCTCTTAATACACTTGTTAGGGATCAACAACATTGTCTTTCTTTGTGTGATTTAACCATGGACTATCAAGAAGCCTATGAATTTTGTAGGATCCCAATAAGACATAAGAATCCATTCAAAATATAGAACCTTAGTATTGTTTATAGCTACCCAAGTCCATGAAAATGAACATCACCACACATCTCAAAATACAATAATTATGAACACTATTGTCTAGCATGAACAACAAATTGATGTCTTGGAAGAAAAATGCTCCATGTTGTGAAATAAGGTCAACAATCATAACAAAGGATCTCATTCTGTCACTTCCAACCACACGATGTCAACAATTTCAATTTAAGTAATTTTTAAGGAGAAAGACACCATTTGTCAAAAAATGGAAGACATGGCTCTAAGATACCATGACTCCCATTCTGTCAACATTGGGCAAGGATAAGCCATTAGTCATCATGTCTTCTACTAGTATTAACCTTTGTGTTTAATAAATAAATTATAATTCTAGGTGTTTTTCTAAGGCTAGATACCTACAAGAAATTTTGGAATGTTTTAATTGTGAACATTATAAAACTTGGCTTCTTTGTATTTATCGACTAGTTATTTTGTTTGGAAATCCTAGATAGAAATATTATGTACCTCTTACTATTTAGCTCTAGTCCAACCTTTATAATATAAATTTCTATTGTTTCAATTTAAAAGAAACATGTACATGCATCAAAGATGTTGCACACAACATAGTAAAGAAGTTTTAATGTGGAAAAAAATCCTAGCATAGGATTATGCCACTATAGCAAGATAATGTGTAATATTACATGGATAAAAATCACAGGTGGCCCACACGACATGATGCTTAAACCATTATCAAATTAAGGGAGGGCGCTATCATTTCAATTCAAGACTTGCACCACAAAGTCAACATGTAAATCAATAGATGTTTGAAACAATAAGACATGGATGTTTATTTCCTTTGATAGGTATGTACTCTTTATGCAATATTTAACTTCAACCAGTGTTGATATGGAGGACACATGTTGATTGAGCCACCCCATTGTAGGGATTGCATTGATAGTGTAGAAATTAGGTTGTAGATCTACAACTTCTCATGAAGTTTTAATCAAAATCACAAGACACAAACCTACTCTATTGCTTTGCAGACATTAATTCACAATTTAGAACAAAAATCTCAAACATGCAAGAAGAAATAACACACATGCAACAAGTATTTTTATCTGGGGAAATAAATATGCTAAAATCACAATGTTTGTTTGCATTAATCAAATGAATAGAGATGCATTACAATTTCTTTGCTCAATTGAGCACACTCTGCAAGTGCATAACCTATCTCTCTGCTCATTGAAGGCCTCTGACCCAAACTTACTCAAATTTGCTTCAGCTTGAGCTCTTATTTCCTTGCATTGTTCCTTGAGGAATTAGGCCCCTTTTATTTAGGAAATTCCTCAAATTGAATTGCGCAATTTCGTAGGTTGATCATCTTATTGCATGCAACACCTATACACTCAAGACTAGTCTACAACTGATGTTACACGTCCTTGGAATCTACACCTCAATTCGGTAACTCAAATTCTCTGCATGCGCTAGCTATTTTGGGTTAATTTATTAGTTAACTAGATGATCGTTTGACTGAAGTCCCACATCTTGACTAACCTTCCACTAGTTCCTCCAAAAGTTGAAACTAGTTTAACTAAAAACAACCTAAGATAACTAACCTTGATTGCTATAAATTAGAAATCACACATGTTGAACTGAACTCTAACTCCTTCAACTCAAATTTATTGAGTAAACTAGGTGACATAAGCCATGTCACACAAGTTAAAATCATCCACGTTGTCCATTTATGTGGAAATTTGAATTTTCTCAATTTAATCAAAGCAAAATCAAATTGAGAATGTCTTGTTACATTTTTCAACACTCCCTCTTAGCAAGAAATGGATTATCAACCACCCCTATCCTACACCTGTGGAACTTGAACTTCCCTCTTGATAAGGCTTTTGTCAAAATGTTAGCATCTTGTTCCTCTGTCTGAATGTACTACAACAACATTACCTACCTTTGCACACAATCCTGTAAATGGTGATACCAGATATCTATATGATTGGATCGAGCATGAAAAACAGGATTTTCATAGAGCTTGATGCAACTCTCATTATCACAGTAGATCACAGTTGGATCCATCATCTGAACAAACAATCCAACAAGTATTTTTCTCATCAAAAATGCCTCATATGGTGTTTGACTGGCATCCATGTATTTTGCTCCTACTGATTTGAATGCCATAGATCTTTGCTCCATGTTGTACCAAGAAACCGATGCAGACACAACACTAAAAATTCCACATGGTGTACCTTTTAGTCTGATGGAATCCTCGCCCAATCTGCATCTGTGAAGCCACATAGCTTCACTCGCTCCTTCTGTTTGTACCATATTCCAAACTAGGTAGTGCCTCCGAGGTACCGTAGAACATGCTTAGCTTCCATCCAAAATAATTTGGTTGGCCTAACCATAGCTTGCTCAATTGATTGACTGCATAACACATATCTAGTCGTGTGTTGACAAGATACATTAGTGAACCCACCAACTGCCAATAAATAGTAGCATCAATTGAGTTTGTTGAGAGAGCATCTAAGCTCAGCGAGTGCATTTTCTTTCAGATTGAGGTACACTACTTGGGACATGTTGTTTCCAAGGAGGGCATAACAGTGGATCCAAAAAAGATAAGGACCGTCATGGAGTGGGTAGCTCCCATGAAGTGAGGTCTTTCATGGGGTTGGCAGGCTATTATAGGAGGTTCATCAAGAACTTATCATAGATTTCTTATCCTTTTACATCATTGCAGAGGAAAGATAAGAAGTTTGAATGTACAAAGGAGTGTGAGGCCAGTTTTGAGCAACTTAAGCAGTTGTTGGCACATGCATTAGTGTTACAATTGTAGATCTATACAAGGAATTTTTAGTATGTACATATGCTTGCAAGAGAGGACTTGGTGGAGTCCTTATGCAAGATGGACATGTGGTATGCTATGAGTCATGGAAACTAAACGAGTACAAGATGAACAAACTGACACATGATCTTGAGTTAGCAACGTTCATACATGCATTGAAGATGTGGAGGCACTATCTTCTCGACAAGAGGTTTGTATTGATGGGTGATCACATTTGTTTGAGGTATTTGTTTGACCAACCGAATTTGAACTCCCAACAGGCCAAATGGTGGGCCATGATCAGTGAATTTGACTTTGAGATCAGGTACATCAAAGGAAAGGAGAATAGGGTGGCAGATTATCTTAGCAGGCGGGTACAAGTAAATCACTGATCCAAAATTGGATCCTGGATAATCCTCTAAGTCTAAAAGACTTCATATAAGAGGTGAAATGTGCTAAATGGCACAAATCCTCTGTAAATCAGAGGAAAATGAAAATCGTAGTCTGCTCTCGGAAATAGTCTCATTGCAGAGATCTCCTCATTTTGAACCCAATGCAACTTGAATGGGCAAAAACGGACTTCAGATGAAGGAGTTATCATAAAAAGAAGTTCCCCTTTTTTTCTTTGGGAAAGAGGCCAAAAATCTTAAGAAACAACGAAAATAAGGCTTGTCGAAGGCTTAAACCAAATCTGCACAGGGGCCGTCGAATTTGGCCGATCAACGGTCCAAATCTGATTGGCAATTGCAATCAGTGGATATCGGCGGCATAATACGCGATGGGACCAGGCCGATGCGATACCGCGATCGCTGATATTGGCGGATCGCAATCGGCGTTGGCATAGACCATAATATATGGAAAGGCCTCAGACTTATGCGATATGCGATTGCAACAAGTCGCATCGCAATATCGCGTCGGCACAACACATTGGAGCGGGGCCACATATGTTATATATATATGTGTGTGTGTGTGTGTGATGCGATGGAACCCGGACTCAAAGGGTTTGGGAATGAAAATGTATATCATTTCAAATCCGCCCAAAGCCATTGTCATGGGATTTTCACAGTTTTAATGTATTTCAAAATACAAAGGGACATGCCATCAGTGACTTGCGATAGCAATTAAGGGCAGACTTGATAGGGATATAAAGCACATTTATGGGAATTTCAAGTCTGGATGGACAGTGTTCTGTGGATTTTTCTGTGTTTTGCAGCATTTTCCTATGTAGGCCAAGAATGCCAAATTTGAGGATTTCAAGCACCGATTTCCCTTCCGTTATGGTATAGGTGGCATCCATCCCCAAGGGTGTTTAGCAATGATTGCTAACGCTCAGAGAAGGGATTTGAGCAGACCAAAGCGGGAAGAAAGAGAACCTGAGAGGGACAATGGACAGACAACGTTGATTTGGCTTAAAAAGCCATAGAACAACAGAACGAGGGGACTGTTGGTTGCTGAGGGTGTTGTTGGGTTTCTGTTGTGGAAAGCCAAGCCAAAGCAGGAAGCTAAGGCAAAAGAGGCAGCGCAAAAGCCAAAGGGACAACGCAGAAGCCAAGGGAGTCACTTGGAGTTCAAGTGAAAAGCCCAAAGAGAGTTGTAAACAGCGAGAGGGCCAAAGAAGCCAGAGCCAAGAGCCAAAGAGCCAGAGTCAGAGCCAAGAGCCAGAACCAAGAGCCAAAGAGCCAGAGCCAAGAGCCAGAGTCAAGAGCCAGAGCTTCAAGAGCCAAGGGATAAAATGGTGTTTGAACCCACTGTTTTTGTGTAGAACAGCAGGAGTTAAGCCAAGAGCTTGTAAAAAAGACTTACACCATAATCCCAGAGAGCCTAGTCAAGTTGACTAGAGCTCACGGAGACGTAGCCCAAGAGTTTTGGGTGAACTCCTAATTAATATTATTGTTTTTGTGTGATTGTTTATTGTTGTTTTATTTACTGTTATATGCATTTATATATTAGTTTAAGCACATTAATTTACAGCACATGACTAGTTTAAAACAAATACCAGCATACACCCATGTTCTCAAGCATTTCTTAATTCGACAATGGTTAATCATTAAGACTTGGGAATATTCAAGCTTTGGAAGTGGGAGAGGTTCTTGTAAGTTAGACAAGAAGCCTAACAGCCCCATTTTCAGATCAATCACTTAGCATCTATGAGCTCCTATAGGACAAAATTACATGATAGAATCTTGCAAGCAGGTCAGCAGGATGTCAGGTATATGGAGATTGTGCACAGGTTGCAGCAGAGTACAGGTACAGGTGCAGGTGCACATCATGTGGATTGTTGTCTTACACAGATGGGTTGATCAAATTTAGAGACAAAACATATGTGTCAGACAATAGTGAGCTCAATAAGGTGATCTTGAGGGAGTTTCATGTGAAAACATACTCAGGTCACCCAGGCTACCAGTAGACATTGACCGCAATGAAGAAATTTTATTATTGGTTGAATCTGAAGAATGATGTAGCAGAGTTTGTGGTTAGGTGTTTCAATTGTTAGCGTTTGAAGGCATAATGTAAGCATCAGGTGGACTTCTACAGTGGATTGCAATTCCAAAATGGAAATGGGAGGTCATTTCTATGGACTTTATCACATGTTTTCCAAGGACAATGAGACAAACATGATTCCATCATGGTTGTTGTGGACAGGTAAAAAAAAGTTGCACACTTCATTCTAGTGAAGTCTACATTCTCAGCTAGCGATGTAGCACAAGTATTCATCAAAGATTTGGTCAGATTGCATGGCATTCCAAATAAGATTGTGTCAGATAGGGATGCAAAGTTCACTTCCAAGTTTTCGAAGGAGTTGTTTGCAAGTTTGGGCACAAAGTTGGCCTTTAGTACAACTTATCATCTGTAGACAAATGTACAAACTGAGAGGGTCAAGAGGATATTGGAGGACATGTTGAGGATGTACGTGATGCATTAGCGACGAAAGTGGGAAGAGTCTCTTCCACTGGTAGATCTCGCTTACACTAATGGGTATCAGGAATATTTGAAGATGAGTCTGTTTGAGGCATTGTATGGGAAGAGTTGCAATACTCCCATCAGTTGGTGCGATCTAGTTAACAAGGTGTTGATTGGACTGGACATGTTGGTGAACATAGAACAAGAAATGTAGGTTATAAAGAAGAATCTAAAGGAAAGCAGAAGAGTTAAGATTGGAACAATTTGTTCAAGGAGTTCCAAGTTGGGGAATAAGTGTACTAGTGCATCAAACCAAAGAAGAGCTCCTTGTGTATTGGATCATGTGCCAAGTTGGCACCATGGTTTTTTGGACCCTTCAGTATTATTGAGAGGATTGGGCCAATAGCCTATCAACTTGCACTACCTCCGAAAGTGAAAGTCCATGATGTTTTCCATGTGCCAATGCTTAAGAAGTATGTTACAGTGTATATTGCAGAAAAATATGCTCATGCTCCAAAACTGAGCAATCGAGCAAGTTAAAGTGCAGTGGAAGCACTTTGGGCCTGATGAAGATATGTGGGATATGGCAGACTAGATGTAAGCTATGTATCCTTCATTGTTTGTCGGTTGAGTCAAAGCAATTTTGGTATGGTGCTTTGGAATAAGTCTTTTTTATATGTTTTAGTACATGTTTGGTGATGTTTTGGTATATGTACATATGCATATGGATGTAAATACTACCATGAGTTATGTTATAAAGCTCCAATAAGTGGTATGGGTGTCATATCATTATAGTTTTCATGTTGGTTTGCTTTTCAACAGGGTGATCATTGTAAATACTGCATCGAGCTATGTTATAAAGCTCCATGGGCAGTATGTTTGTTTTTCAGTGGTTTTACTGAGGTATAGGTGTGGTTGAACATTGAGGACGGTGTCCCCCAAGGGGGAGGGTTCTGTAACAGCCCTGGTGAAAATTCCATGTAATAAAAGTTAATAAAGGAAAAAATAATAACCACGGTTGATGGGACACTTATTCCAAGTTGAATGTTGGGAAAAACATCCTAGTGTGGGTGTTCATTTGGTTTATTATGGCTAAGGAAATTGGCAAAGGCAATGGCTAAGGCTTTGGAAAGGAAAAATGGCATTTTTGGCACATTTATTTATGAAAATAATGGAAATTAGGAGAAAAGGAAGGTGAAAGGTCATAGGTTGCATGTGAGGAGGAAAATGAAGAAAATATAGGCCTAATTGATAAAAAGGCTTATGAGGATCAGTTGGTACCTTTTGTCAGTTCAGTTTTGGAGCTCTCTCATTATTATCTCTCTCTCTCACACTCTTGGACACTTAGAGTTTTCTTGGAGCACTTTGGCATTGGATCAAGAAAAGAAAAGAAGGCAAGAGGAAGGAAGGAGCAAGCAAGGAAAAGCAGGATCAAGCAGCTACAACAATATTCTTTGCAAGTATTGATTTGCATGTGTGTTTTCCTTGCTAGATTTTGCATGCATAGTATTTCATGTGGTTCTTTTGCTTTTATGACATGGGCTCTTCCAGGTGTGATAATGTTTTCAACCTAGCCTTGCCATTTTTGGATAACCATGGTGTGATGTGGTTCTCATGTTTTGGTTGAGTTAGATTATTGGATGGATTCGAAGCTAAGTGAGGTGGATCTCTGAATGATAGAACGCATGGCCTACTAACCCCTGAACCAGACTGTGGGTTGCGGTAAAGTCGGATTTTGTGTTGCCTCAGTGGGCCTAAGAATCATTACCGATGATTGGAAGGATATACAATAAAGCCAAGAGTTGGATTTATCTCCGTTGGGCCTAGTAATCCCGAGTTGGGATGTGTGGTAAATCTTGGAGAGTGGGTCTCGTTTTAGGTCTAGTGATATGGTGTGGATTGCGGTAAAGACTGAGAAACTAGGAGATAGGAAAATTCCTCACGGTGTGGGTGGATAAATCTGGTGGCATCCATGCTTGTTTGACCTAGTGATTTGGTGGAGATCATGGTAAAACTTGTTATTACATGTTCATTGTATTGGCCTGTTGATCTGAAATGGATTACGATAAAGCCTAGTTTCTATTGATGAGGGTGAAGTGGTTTAGCATCAAGATGCCCTGGTTAGTTCTTTTTGTTTGATTCCCACATTCATGCTTGGAATATGGCACGGGGGTGAATGGTTGAAGAGAGAATTGGCAAAACCATTCTATGGTTGGGTGGAATGTGGTAGTCCCATCTCGGGTTGGATTTTGCATCATCAATATGAGGTTATTCCTCCTTGTATTTCAATGAGCATTATATTGGTTTATATGTGGATCATATGGCTGTGATTTCCTTGGTATTTATGTTTCTATTATGTTGGTTATGTATATGTTTTATGACAATGGCTATGTATGGATCTCATCATGTTTGTACTTGTAAATGAGTGAACAATATATATATGGCCTGATTATAATGCAACAAATGATATAAGGGAACAATGCTTCATAGTGATTCTTAGATAAGTATGAGACCCCTATGCTTAAATATGTTGTTTACACCTATATATTACATATTCATGATATGTTTTACAAAATGTCTATCAAGGCTAGTAGGGGTCTATTAAGGGCTTGTTCAAGTATTTGCATTTGCATCATTGTTTCCTTGTTATCTTTCTGTTCTGAGGGTGTCTTTCAATTCTGGGTTGTGACATGGGCTCTGGGCCTGAAAAAGTGGCTCAAATATCGGGGATGTTGGCACGACACTAAGAAAAATAGTCCCTAGACGCTAGCATGCCTTGTCATGAGAGCATCCAGAGCCTCTTGGATGTTGTCAGGCCCATATCATGGGGGCATCTGGGGGTCAAATGGTCTAAAACCTCAGTGGGACCCAGGGGTTAGCTACTTGAGTGTTTGGCATGGTTCTTGGGAGTACTGCAGATGATGTGGAAGGTTTGTATGATGTGTTTCTGTCTATTACACTTCCTTAAGGTCACATAGGAGGTTGAATCCAATCATAGTAGCCTCTCGTCACATTTTTACCCCGGTTGGTCGGTTACTTGAGTAGATGTAGGAGGAGGGTGTTACACTACTTCACCTGTCCCGTGGCTATGTGTCTCATGAATTCCTTTCCTTTGCTAAAGATTACATCATAACCATGGTATTCCAAAACTGCAATAGAGATGAGAATTTTCTTTAGGTCCAGAATGAACATGACATCCTTGAGCCTGATGGGGGAGCTAACTCCCTATGAAAGGTGATTGTACCAATCCTGATTTCATTATAACTTCCATCACCCCCCATCTCAATGTGCACATGCAAATATTTTTCTTCCAATTCACTGAAAAAATCTCTACATCCTATAATGTGGAACGATGCATCTGAGTCTAATTACCACACACTCCCCATCATTGTGTTGGACATGCATGTAATGAGGGTAAATTCAAGGTCGAAATGTGAAGCCAAAGCTTCACCTGCTTCTCCTCTTGAGGTCTTATTTCTTGTCTTCTTGTGTGGACACTTCGTGGCATAATTCCCGAATTCATGACAATGGAAGCATTTAGTTTTGGAAAAGTATTTCTTCTTGACCCCTTGACTGAATTTTGGTTTGGATTGGGATTTCTTCCCTTTTCCCTTCTTTTCCTTTCCATCTAATGCAAATTTTTCTTCATCCTCACATTTGGATTAATTCCCATCTCTGGTATTCCACCTTATTTCCTCCTATACCAAATTAGACCATAAGTGCTCCTAATTCAGTAATTTCTCCCTCCCATTCATCAAATCTCGATAGTTATACCAGATCTTGGAAAGGCCTAGAAGGGTTAGGCTTACATATTCATCTCCAGGGACAATAACACCGACCCCACTCAGTTCATCACAACATTGTGTGAACTTGCTCAAATACTGTGGTATAGTGTCATTCTTCTGCATCTTGATACTTTGAAGTTTATCCTTGAGCGCCAACTTCCTTTGGTCACTACTATTCTCGAACAATTCTGTTAGTGCTTTCCACATTGCGAACAAATTTTATTTTCTGTGGAGATTCGAGACAATATGATCCCATACTCCCTCTAATATTATTCTCCTTGCCTTAGATACATCTTTCTTCCACTGTGCAAGGTCCTAGACATCAATTGTTGGTGGTCTTGGAATATTTGTCTTGATGTATTCAAGCAATCCATTGTCATCCAATACTGCCTC
The DNA here is from genome assembly GCA_031772625.1 of Pinus tabuliformis. Lineage (NCBI taxonomy): Eukaryota > Viridiplantae > Streptophyta > Pinopsida > Pinales > Pinaceae > Pinus > Pinus tabuliformis. The sequence goes on along the minus strand of CM062812.1, from coordinate 380,130,895 downwards.
CATGCGGTCCTTCCATGCAACAAAATTTGAGGTGCCTTCCAAGGCATACTCTAGCCTTAGTCCATTAAAGGCCATCTTCTCAGCTCTGAAGAAATCCTGCTACACTGATCTTCAAATTCAAACCTCTAAGAAACAACTTTGAATTTCCTGCTCTAATGTGAATCCAACTCTGATACCATGTAGAAATTAAGTTGTAGATTTGCAACTGTGCATGAAGTTTTGATCAAAATCACAAGACACAAACCTACTCTACTTCTCTATGAACATTAATTCACAATTTAGAACAAAAATCTCAAACATGAAAGAAGAAATAAAACACGTGAAACAAGTACTTTTATCTGGGCAAGCAATCCGCTAAAAACCCTAATGCATGTTTGCATTAATCAAATGAATATAGATGTATTACAATTTCTTTGCTCAACTGAACACAACCTTCAAGTGCATAACTTATCTCTCTACTCACTGAAGGCATATGACCTAGACTTAGTCAAATTTTTCCTCGCCTTGAGCTCCTATTTCCTTACTTTGTTCCTTGAGGATTTAGGCCCCTATTATTTAGGAAATTCCTCAAATTGATTTGCACAATTCCTTAGGTTGATCATCTGACTGCATGCAACACTTGTACACTCAAGGCTAGTCTACAACTGATGTTACATTGCCTTGGAATCTGCACCTCAATTGGGTAACTCGAATTCTATGCATGCACTAGATATTTTGGGCTGATTTATGAGTTAACTGGGATGATCACTGAGTTTGACTGAAGTCCCATTGCTTAACTGACCTTCCACTAATTCCTCCAAAAGTTGAAACTAGTTTCATTGAAAACAACTTGAGATAACTGACCTTGATTGCTACAAATTAGCAATAAAAAATGTTGAACTGAACTCTAACTCCTCCAACTCCTCCAACTCAAATCTATAGAGTAAATTGGGTGAAAAAAGCCATGTCACACAAGTTAACATCATCCAAGTTATCTGCTGATGTGGAAATCCAAATTTTCTCAGTTTAATCAAGGTAAAATGAAATTGAGAATTTCTTGCTGCATTTTTCAACAAATAGGTGGGGCCACTTCACAAATTTCATATGTCATAAAACTAATTACATAGATTAGTACAATGATACAAAGAGTTGGCATTATTTCCATATGGATTCCATCGACATACATTTTTGTATATGACATGACAACAACACATATTGACATAGTGTTATCATGCCTGTAAGTTGCATAGATGTGACAATGTGTTCAATGATCAACCCACATAAATGAAATGGTCTCTGTATAGCTAGTCATCCATAGTATCGAATAATTTTATTTCTTCTTTAGAAGACTTTCCAAGGGCTATAGTCATAACGATCCTCCCATTTCACTATTTCAACCACTTATGAGTACCCTCTATTATCAAAAGGTATATGATGAATCAAGAGCATTTTTTCATCCATCATCCTTTAAAAAAAACAGGTTCAAAGGATTGGTTGTTGAAACAAATAATTTCAAACTAGACCAAATCAATTCAATATAGGTAAATGCATGCTAGCTCAATCCCAAGTTTTCAAAGTCCCTATTTGATCCTCGAATCACGTGTTAAATAACATCAATGGAACAATTTCAGGTGAGGGAAGTGCACTTTCTCCCCTTCATTGACCAAATACTATTCACAATATCTATTCCATTCAATATTTTTTATTCATTCTTGTCTTGAACCTTCTGTAATGCAACAAAATGAAAAGGAGTATTTATATTTTCTCTCATCCATCTCTATATATATTATTATTACTACATCGTGGTCCAATATAAATGAGTCTACATGTAGGAATGAGTAGATGTTTTCATAACTCATAGAGCTAAATGAAATTACTCCAAAGTTTTTCTCCTTCTTTAGCAAAAAATTATGTATTTAACCCTTGTGATCCAAAAGTGAAAACCTTATTTCTCCCCTTTGTTTTCTCTTTTCACGTCTTAATTCTAATCCATTTCTCATCGAGGTAATCAAAGTAAAATGTATGGTACATCCATATGAGAACGTATAATACATCTTGATGGAATCACGTATTTGATCTATGTATCAATTTCGTGTAAACAAAGAAAGTAGGTTGTTCGTAATTCGACTCGGAATGGACTTACTTTAGGATATCTATCTCTTTCTATCTAGGCGAAGGAGAAGAGATCATAAAAATCGATTTGATGAAACATTCAATCAACAATTGAATAGGGAGTTCGATCAACTCAATAAGATCGATTAATTTCGGATAGGAAAGTTCCACTTGTATAAATTAATGTGTAGATACAAAACTGCTCATGAAATTTACGAAATCACAAGATTTGAAGCTACTCTATTGATTTGTGGAAGTTAATTCACCATCTAAAATACAAATCATAGACATGCAAAAGGAAACATCACACATGCACATAGATTTATCTAAGGGGAAAAAAACTGCTCAAAACCCCTTACTATTTGTATTGTATTAATTAGAGAATAGAGATTAATACATATGCTTCCTCAAGCCTGTGCACAACCTGCAAGTGTATAGTCTATCCCTTTGCTTGACTGACTGACTCTAGCCAATGCTTAGCCAATTTTCAAGCCCTCCAAGCTCCTATTTCCTTGCAATGTTTCTTGAGGAAATTAGCCCCTATTATTTAGGAAATTCCCTCTATTGAATTACGCAATTCCTTTAGGTCCTTCCTCTGACTACATGCACCACTTGTACACATTGTAATAGTCTACAACTGATAGTACACTGCCTTGGAATCTCCATCTCAACTAGGTAACTCAAATTCTTTACATGCATGAGCTAATTTAGGCTGATTGATTAGTTATCTGGATGATCATTGAGTGTGGTTGAAGTTACACTTCCACAACTTGACCTTCCACTAGTTCCTCCAACAGTTAGAACTAGTTTAACTGACCATAACTCAATTTAACTGAATTAAATTGCTACAACTGAAATTAACTCAACCTAGGCTCCTAAAATTTAGGAACCCACTGCACACAACTGAACTTCATGTCCCTAACTCAAATTAACTGAGTTAGAATCCTATATTTTAGGAATCAACACAAGCAAACTAAACTTCAACTCATTAACTTGAATTGAGTGTTCTTAACTGAGTGACAAGAGCCTGTCACCTCAATTAACTCCTCCAAGTTGTCTACTGATGTGGAATTTCGAATTTCCTCAATTTGATTAAGGCAAAATCAAAATTGAAACTTTCTTGCTGCATTTTCAACACTCCCTCTCAACAAGAAAGGGATTATCAACCACCCCTATCCTGCACCTGTGGAATGTACTGCATGCAACACCTACCACTATTTCTTATGCTACTGCAACATCTGCAACTGAGAAGTATAAAAAAAAATTGAATCAATTGAGTCTGCAACTGTCTATTGGGAAAACTATGTCGTTGTTGACTCTACTACTGAGCCTCCTGCTTTGCTGTCAACACTCCTCTGCACTCCTCAGTATCCAACTGACACTGATCCTCCTGCTATTGAATATTATGGGCCCCTGTAGCAAGGTAATGATCCATGAGGAGAACACCTCAATGGACCCTACCCAAATTTCTGCAACTCTTGGATCAAGGATCTACATTGCTTCACCTCGCTCCTGGAGGTATAATTGCATGTTCTCCCTCTGCCCACTTGGCTCAAACTCTCCCCCTGTTGGAGGTATTTGCTTGAGTGGATATCTCCACTCTACCTCCTCTCTGCTTCTCCATTTGTGGCTGCTCCACAAATTTCCGAGGCTTCTTTTGAGGCTCCATTTTGAGAGGTAAATCGTGCTCCCTCTCAACCACCATGTCTCAAACCCTTTCCTTGCTCCTCAAGGCTTTGAATGCATCTTCTACCTCAAGTGCATACAGATTCTTGACTTGAACCCCGATTTGCTTCACTTGTCCCATGGCTATGTGTCTTAGGAATGCCTTTCCTTTGCCGAAGATCACATCGTAACCACGATCTTCCAAAACTGCAACGGAGACAAGATTCTTCTTTAGACCTGGAACAAACATCACATCCTTGAGTTTGAGAGGGGAGCTCGACTCCCTCTGAAAGGTGATTGTACCAATCTTAGTCGCGTTGTACCTTTCATCATCTCCAAACTCAATGTTCATTTGGAGATCTTTCTCCTCCAAGTCACTGAAAAATTCTCTATTCCTTGTCATGTGGAACGAGGCACCATTGTCTAAGTACCACATGCTCCCCATCACTGTGCTCACCATGCATGCGATGAGAGTGAAGTCAAGCTCGAATTGTGAAGCCAAAGCTTCACCTGTTGCTACTATTGCAGGCTCCTTCTTGCTTGCCTTCTTGTGTGGACACTTCGTGGCATAGTGCCCGAATTCATGATAATGAAAGCACTTGATTTTGGACAAGTCTTTCTTCTTGCCCTCTTGGCTGGAATTAGCCTCACCTTGGGACTCTCCCCCTTGGCCTTCATTCCTTTGTTGACTAATGCAAAGTCCTCTTCCTCTTCTTTAGATGAGGTCCCATCTTTGGTATTCCGCCTTATTTCCTCCTACACCAAGTCAGACAATAGATGCTCCCAATTTGGTAGTTTCTCCCTCCCATTCACCGAATCTTGGTAGCTGTGCCAGCTCTTGGGAAGGCTAGGCTTACCAAATCATCCTTTGTTATAGTAATACCAACTTGACCAAGTTCATCACGACATTATGTGAACCTGCTCAAGTACTCTGGAATGGTCTTATTCTTCTGCATCTTAATATTTTGAAGTTTGTCCTTGAGCGCCAACTTCTTGTGGTCACTACTATTCTGGAACAAATTTGTAAATGATTTCCACATTTCATATAGATTCTCTTTCCCGTGGATATTTGAGACAATATGGTCTCATACTCCCTCCAATATGATTCTCCTCACCTTGGCTACACACTTCTTCCATTCTGCTAGATCTTGAGCATCAGATGTTGTTAGTTTCAGAATATCATTATCAATGAATTCCTTCAACCCATTATCTTCTAGCACTACCTCCATGTGGTCCTTCCAAGCAACATAATTCGAGCTTCCCTCAAGGGCATACTCGAGCCTTAGTCCATAGAAATCCATCCTTCTAGCTCTGAAGAATTGATCCTGCAAATCCAATCCTCCTGCAATAACAACTTCGAAATATCTATCTATAGTGAATCCAACTTTGATACCATGTAGAAATTAATGTGTAGATTCAATATTGCTCATGAAATTTACTAAATCACAAGACTTGAAGCTACTCTACTGATCTGCGAAAGTTAATTCACCATCTAGAACACAAATCATAGACATGCAAAAGGAAACATCACACATGCACAAATATTTATCTAGGGGAAAGCAACTGCTCAAAACCCCTTACTATTTGTATTGCATTAATTAGAGAATAGAGATGAATACATATGCTTTCTCAAGCCTGAGCACAACCTGCAAGTGTATAGTTTATCCCTCTGCCTGACTGACTAACTCTGGCCAACACTTAGCTAATTTTCAAGCCCTCCAAGCTCCTATTTCCTTGCATTGTTCCTTGAGGAAATTAGCCCCTATTATTTAGGAAATTCCCTCTATTGAATTGCGCAATTCCTTTAGGTCATTCCTCTAACTGCATGCACCACCTGTACACATTAGAATAGTCTACAACTGATAGTACACTGCCTTGAATCTCCATCTCAACTGGGTAACTCGAATTCTCTGCATGCATGAGCTAATTTAGGCTGATTGATTAGTTATTTGGATGATCACTGAGTGTGGGTTGAAGTTACATCCACAACTTAACCTTCCACTAGTTCCTCCAACAGTTAGAACTAGTTTAATTGACCACAACCCAATTTAACTGAATTAAATTGCTAGAACTGAAATTAACTCAAACCTAGGCTCCTAAAATTTAGGAACCCACTGCACACAACTAAACTTCATGTCCCTAACTCGAATTAACTAAGTTAGACTCATATTTTTTTAGGAATCAACACAAGCAAACTGAACTTCAACTCATTAACTCGAATTGAGTGTTCTTAACTGAGTGACAAGAGCCATGTCACCTCAGTTAACTCCTCCAAGTTGTCTGTTGATGTGGAATTTCAAATTTCCTCAATTTGATTAAGGCAAAATCAAAATTGAGACTTTCTTGCTGCATTTTCAACACAATTTTCCAAATCTTCATCAAATTTCAATACCAAAGTAGCTAATATATTCATAACCCAATGGGTCACTAATGAAAAATACATGCTCTAATTAATAACATAAATTTCTCACTAAAATGCCCACATGACTTTGAATTAATGATGAATGAATATATTGTTAAAAACTCTTTGTAACAAAATTTCACAAGTTCAAATCCCTGTAATTAGCTAAAAAAAAAAATATACTCATTATAATATTCTTGATAAAAAAAATCATAAAATAATTAATTCCTGAATTAATACTTATTATCTTATTAATAATCTCTAAAAGCAAGATTACAATAACACCTTCATAAAAAAAATGATACAACACCAAGTATGTCTAGAACCATGAGCTCTAAAATCCAAGAATATCACTTTGATGAATGACACCAAGCATAAACTCATAACGAAGAGTTTTGTATTAAAGCAACTAAGTCATTTCCTTTACTATGCCAAACATAACTCTATTATAATTATGAGTTTAACAGATTTATTTGAAGATTACATCTTCCATTTAACCATTCTTCATTAAATTAACGAGTTAGTTATGATATCTCCTTTTACTAAAACTTTAGTGAAATCATTAAATTAATGATTTGGTTATGATATCTCCTTTTACTAAAACTTTATTGAAAATAAAAGTAATTAAGTTCATGCATTATTACGTGTCTTTCTACTCAAACTTCATTGAAAGCAATTAGAAGTAATTGACTTCCATATAAATCATGGATTAATTATCTCTAATAAAAAGACATCAAACATTTTTCACAATATCAAAATGTAAAGCATTGGGTAGAAAAAGTGATTAAAAAGTTTTCTAAATTATCATTAATAAAATTAGCTGTTTGCCCAAAAAAAAAATGCAATTTTGAATTAATAAAATAATTGTTTTTACTTTAAAAAGCCAATATTACACCTTCAAATATTATAATACAATTAATTTGTATAAATATTAATATATAAAATATGTAATCTCATCCATTGAAAAAATTAAATTAAAAAACCTTTTTAATAATTTAAATTATGAAAATAATAAATTTATAAAAAATTATTAGTCAATATAAAAAGGAAAATATATAAAATGTATTATATAAAATGTTATTAATATACATAATGTAATATATTAAATGCTATTAATTAACCATATATATAATTTAATAGTGTATATTTTAATGGCATAATTAATTAATAGATAAAATGGTTTTTGGCAAGAATATAGTGATAACATTTTTAGTAATATTGTGTTTTTTATTGTTTAAAATGCACTTTTGAATGCGTAAATAGATTCAACATTTTAATTTTTTTGTGTCATTTTATTTATTAGTTAGGGCATGCACATCTCAATCTATATTGTATTTAATACATTACTATATAATACATATTGTTTATTTTTAGTAACACTGTAGGAGGATAGAGAGAAAGGAAGCTAAGGTATTATAAGGACTCCAATCTTGATAACTAGAATTATCTTTCTATCTTGACGAGTGCTAAAAGAAAATGAACATTTCCAAGATAAGAACTAATTATCATAAACTATAAAGTAGCGTTGGTGAAGCTAAGGTATTATAAGGACTCCAATCTTGATAACTAGAATTATCTTTCTATCTTGACGAGTGCTAAAAAGAAAATGAACATTTCCAAGATAAAACTAATTATCATAAACTATAAAGTAGCGTTGGTGAATTTCCAAAACATCCAGTGTTAGAAGAAAATGAACATTGCCAATATAAGAATTAATTCTCAGAGCACTCTCACTCACATTCATTCTAATTTTCAAACTTTTCACTATATGCCAACCTCATTGACTAGTCAAGTGAACAAAACTATGGTGATCTAGGAATGCTTCTCTCCTCCTTTTAAATTATAGAAATACAATATATAAGAATCTCAACTAATCTCTTACTTTTTAAGCTATGATAAACCATATTGATCTTAATGTAGGAATGCTTCTCTCCCTCCTTTTAAATTATAGAAATAAAATACTAAAGAATCTCAACTAATCTCTTACTTTCTTAAGCCCTCATAAACCATATTGATCTTAATATTAATCATCATCATAATAATTATTTAATGTGAAAATATCCTAACACATTTATATGATATTAAACAATTAAAATTACAATATATTTCAATCTATATCACATCAATATTATTTAAATTCAACATTGTATATCACATTTAATGCCTTGTGATACATATTGTTTGTCTTTAGTAATATTGTATTGATGATCAAATATTATTTTTCGGAGGCTCACGATTGTCAAAAGTGGTCGGAATTCGGGGCAACAAAATTTCAACAAATTTTGCAAAAGCAATGTGTTTAAATCATATTTTTGATAGTTAGAAATAGATTCAGCACAATCAAAAACCTTTGAGAACCACAATATTGAAATTTTACAACTATAATTTGAATTTACAAAAGTCCCTG